>OZ037775.1:67378216-67405716 GCA_964035525.1 Porites cylindrica
CACGCTAACGTAACACATCCATGAGATATTTATTCTTTCATATCGAACTCTACCGAAACTTTTGCCTACAAGCTGCTGTAATGACGAAATGTACAGCTCTTTACAAAACTTGATAGTTCAACAACAGCTTCAAAATACTGTAGTTTTTTTATACGGTTATTTTATTATTATTATTTTCTCCGAGGGGATCAAATAAAAGCACAGTTGTAGAACGACAAAAAAAAAAAAAACCCAAACAAACAAACTGATACTCTCAATAAGCCTTCGTCTTGGATTCAGAATAAGATTAAGTTCTCGCACGTTAGTTGCTTAAGTGTTGGACTTGCCATTCATTCCTATTCAGAGGAGGAGCACAATGGGAAAAACGGGAATGTGAAGTGTGGAACATATTAGCAGTAAAAGAAAATCTACTCACTAGTACTTGTTGATAAAGTCATGAACTGGCTTGAACTGTGTACTTGTGCAAGAAGTTTTAAGTTCTTTCACCAGCGGGTAGTAAAACATAAAATTAAGGCACATTTCTTGGGAGGTAGCGCTACCACCCTACAAATGATTGCAACACAACAGCCATTTTACAATATAGAAAGTGCATTCATCTATAGTACATAGTAATGTGCAAACGATACTGCAGCTAGAAGTTAGGAAGCTTTACACAGAGTCAGGGCACAGGTTTATCGTCGTTTTTTTTCTGACCAGTGAAAAATGCAAAGCTGGAAGAAGTTGTGACGGGAAAATTAGCTGACTACGGTTCAAAATTGTAGTTTCCTCAAAGCAATTAACAAATGAAGATAAATTTCCTTTCAAACCAATTTCTCTCTTTCCGTTACTGCTTTGATTTAATTTAGAAAATAAACATGTTCATCTGGTGTGAATAGGGCGTTAGCTAAATCCAGTCACTGGAAGACCACTCGCCACAAAAATGAACGAGACATGTAATAAATTGCTTAGGACATTGAAGGAAGACTCTGAAGAGGTAGTTAGAACTGTATGTATATACCAACCACGACTAGCTTGTCACGATCCATAGTTTGGTATTCACAGAAGTGAACCAAGTCATCTCCCTAAGTGCGAAAGAATAATGAGTTCACACGAGTTCATAAGCTAATCAAAAACGCATATTCTACCCAATGGTTAAAGAGAGATAACTTTAACTGAAGTCTAGTAAGTTACGTGTTTTTAAAACATCCATTGCAAAGATCTTTTCGCGTTACTATAATCCCTTCTTTAAAAGGGACACTAACCCTAACTCACCTGTTAGAACTTCTAATTTTTTTGTGGTTTCAGTGATCCGTTTTAACTTCATGCAGATCCATCTCTTGCTTAATTGCAGGCAAATTTTTATCTTTACCCATGCATGGAGCAAAGCCTAAGCGTGATGGGAATTCCGCTTGTTATCAATAAATAACTCGGCTTACCGGCTTAATATGAACTTCTTTCTTCAGCACTTGAATATCCTTGAAAAAAAATTAAAAGTTTTTAAGCAGTGCTTTAAAAACGTTTACTGAACAGTGTCTCCATTTAATTAGTAACATTAATTTAATCGTTTCGGACACTCTTGGTATTTTCATCAAACACTACTGATTATCTAAGATGTAAATGAAATAACAACCACAAACCCAGAAGAGCGCTCTGAGACAAAGGTGATGAAATACGTTGTTTTAAATTGCCCAGAATAATGAGTACCTGGAAGTTAAAATCGTAGTTATCATCTCGCGCAATTTCTGGTAGTTCAACACCGTTTCGATAGTGTTTGGTCCATGTTGCGCGGCCTAGAAAATCCAACAAGTTTTGTCATAAATAAATATAAAAGTTGAGTTAATTTCTAGTCAACATGGGTAATCAACAAAGGGTAAAGGAGAAACGCCTCTGAAATTTGTTCTGAATTACTCAGTGCATTAAGACCACACAATATATCTAGAGTATAAGGTAAAGGTGACAAAATTGTTTACAGAACGGTTTTGTGAGTATAGGTTCTTTTTCGAGAATCAAGCCTTTAATAATACTCGGATCACTGTACCTTGTAGGTGAGTGTGGAGAAATGCAGCAAACACCCTGATTCCTCTGCCTGGAAGTTTTGTCGAGCTAAAAGCTTTCTGAAACAGAGTAACAAACACTTGCATTAACACCTGTAGCAGACTTAGAACTACTGCTACCAAACCCTTTGATCTAAGCACTTTAAATAGACAGACTAAAATTTAGGTACAAGTGGACTCTCATTAACAAACGTCTTTCTGTCGACTATTTCCTCCAAAGCTGAGTGACCTATGTGTTTCAACGTAACTTGTTTTATTTTTTCTCTTAGATGTTAAACTAAGTGTTATGTACAGGAAGATTTAAAACAATTTTTTTTCTTACTTCACTGCATTCTTTAGCGCAGTAACCAACAGTCAACCAAGATTCTTGTTTTGGAGGGATGACCATATATGGACTGATCTTAAGGCCAACAGCAAATATACCAGCGTCGAACTCGCGGAGATTAGAGGAGTAGTAAAATCGAGCTCCTGAACTGTCCTTGCGTCCTTAAATGAATGGAAGATGGCAATATTTACTAGGACCTGAAATACTTGTACTATGAGCTCTTTTTAAAGCTAAATTAGTGACTTAAATTCCATGGCATTCTTGAAGACTTTAAAGTTTCGTTTGCTCCTTAGTTCTCTACTGTTCGTTTAAAAACCGTTTAGCACAGAAGTTTCTTGGTAAGATAATATTTTTAATCCTTTAGGTTTTTATTGACACGCTTTGCGGTTAGCTAAAAAAATATTGCTCCACTTTCTAATGCTTGCATACGTGAAGCACTCTGGAAAGTAAAAGTTTCTTGGGCGTCACACACGTCTGTCGTTCCGTCTAGCCTACTTGCAGCCTCTCTTGTTGGGGACAAGAGCGGGGCAAGCGATCGAGAGAAACACGAAGTGAATCTAACACGAAACCCCAATTTGAAAGCCTCTCAGGTCACATTCCCTCAGACGGTCTGATAATTTGCTTGGGCTTTTGTCTGCACGTATGGTGATTAGTAATTGATCAGATTTAATACTATAGTTTAGGTGATCTATACAACATGTTATTTTTATGCCACCATCGATTCTTGCATGAATGAGAGACGTCAAAGACAAGTTATATGTATCAAGGGATTATTTAATTAAAGATAGATTTTGAAACCATTTTAGTTTTACCAAATGACAAAATTAGTAGGGGTAATAACATTCAAACAAAAAACAGAAAAGGCTCTTAATTATTGGTTGGTAGTGATTGTGTTACACAATATATAAGTACTTACCCATGATCCCCTCTGGATTGTCGTAGTGAATCTCCAGCAAGTAACTTTTCGGAGTATCTACTGTTCCTATTGGAAAACCAGCATTTTTCGGATAATAAAATGCCTGTGTAGGGAACAAAGAAAAACAAATAAAAGAGGCTGATGGTCATATTAACTCTTAAGCTCCACTGTGTTAGGGTCTTTCATTTGCTTTCGCAATAGGTAGCTAAAGCCTCTTATCGCTTCCCACTAGGACTATTATCATGGTTTTCTGCAGAAAATTGAAAGTTAGACGTTCCACAGTATTCTAGTACAGCCAATTTACAATCGTTTACCTCACCACCTACTCCCCAAACAGCTAACACTTTGCCATAGAAACATTTGAGGAATGGCATGTTAGCGATGTCTTTATTACAATCAACACCAAAACCGTAATGACTCTCATTATAGTCACCATGGCACTCGTACACAAGAAAATGATGGACGAATCCTTCATTTCCCTTTTGAATATATGGCTCGATCTGCAAAGATAAAAACAAAAGATAGTCAAGATACTCGATGAAGATGAATGAAAGAGGCATACAAAGATCACGCCAAGTGAGTAATAGCATATATAGAGCAATGTTTTACGGTTTATTATCAGAACGAGACACCATTAAACGATGGGTTCCCAGTCATAAAACGTGGTCTCTCACATTGATCGTTCTTCGTTTCAAGGAAACAGTGAGTGTAAGTGTTCTTACTACAATCAATATCCTCCTGTGTGTAAAAGAGCTGGAACGCAAACTCCAATCGATTACTGAAAACATCTACTATACCTTGGTTATGTGGTGCTTCGAGGTGATCTTAGGTGCCTTAATCAGTGAGCACCAGTAGGTTGTGTGCTTCTTGGGAATGGTAACCTGTAAGATAATCGTACATTAATTTGGGTTGAGTAAACGTGTGATAACTTTGAAACGTTTACAGTTACAATCTTGGCAGTAAATATGTGTTACACATGAAAAAGACGAGAGTGAAGATGATGATGACGACGACGACAACGATGGTGGTGGTGGTGGGGATGATGATGATGATGATGATGATGATGATGATGATGATGATGATGATGATGATGATGATGATGATGGAGATGATGGCCATGGTAATGGTGGTGCCGATGATGATAGCGGTACTTTTGATGATTTTAGTGGGGCTCAGAGAGGAAGAGTTTGGCGCCGGATGATGGCGGTGGTGAATGTGAAGATAATCCTGATTGACGAGTGATTTCAATGCGCCTTTTCCAGCATTGCCGATGAGTTTCGCTAACTGGTCTATTGAAGTTTTCTTATAATAATTACTAACCCATGATCATTATCAAAGGCATCGACATCAGCGCTTTCTCTCTCTCGTGTGCAAATCAAACAACATAACTGTAACAAGTACATTCTTGGATGTCTACGTAGTGCATGTTCTTACATTTTTATTTTGAACTACAAAACTCTTCCATCCTGTCTCGTTGATTTGTTTCTTGTCCATGTTGTTGAGGAGTAATATACTCCTTGAGCCTCTGAAAGTGTGCTGTTTAAAATCGTTTTCAGTCTCGGGATCCTCCGTGTGGTAAGCAAACACCACCTTTGTGGTGCCTTCCTGTGGGATACAAAACATCCTGGTTAATTACTCTGTGTAGGAATTGAGATAAACAGGTTCTTATGAAGGCTATGATACAACAAATACAAGTTGGTGCAGAATGACATTTAGGTTGAGCATTAATATGATTGGTTAATGGCCATAAACAGAACCTAAGACAGTTTTTAAAGAGAGCAAATCAAAGAAAGGACGACGTATCTTATCATGGCGTAAAAAGTTGTCCCGGCAAGACTAGAGCCTTTGTCAAACATCTCCGAGTATCATCCAAGAAAAAGAGGAAGTAAATGGAAGGTCGAGTTTAGCATTGCAATACATATATATATATATATATATATATATATATTTTTTATCCATGCCACATCAAACCTGCGAAAGGTATAAAGCCAGCAGAGCTCAGAAATGTATAGAAGGAGAAGTGAACTATGATTCTCTTTTTTCACTGCCTTACCTTTATCTTCCTGTCCCTGGAATCGCATGTATCAAACTTTCTGTTAAATTTCAACACAGTTGTTTGGGCAATCTCCTGGAAGCCAGTTAAGACGTAGTTTTGTTCGCTATCCTTTGGTGGTAACGATTTTGCGTCAGCATATCGATCCTAAACACAATGCTAAAGATAAGTTACTTTTCTAAATCAATGATTGACCTAAATTTGGTGAAAATTGTGTTTGCACAATAGTTGACAGCTGCCGTTTAGAGCAAAGTTCTCCTAATGACGAAAAAAGGGCGTTATAAAGCTATTCTGACATCCACTCTGCCTAATTGTTAGAATCATTGGGTAATATTGTTGCGGTTTTCAGATGACGTCACTAAAACTCAAACTTCAAAACTGTCGATCCTACTGAGATTTTACTTTCATGGTGTATTAGAGCAGCTGAAAACTAATTTTCAAACAAATTTTCGCTTCAAAAGGTTTCTTGGTTTTGTAATAGAGTGCGCTTGAATTTCTAAGTGACTTTTTTCGAGGAATTTTGCTATCTAAACAGTTCAAGTATTAGAAAAAAGTGTTACTTTAATGTTTATGAGTTACTCTAGGAGTAAACTCACGCTTTTGTAGCAAAACTCGGTAACAGATGTTTCTGTTGGTTTTCGTCCGCCATGTTGGAGCTCATCCGGATGAGCTCCAGCATGGCGTCTCCATACAAAGCTCTATAAATTTGGGTAAAACAGTTCCTCGGATATCTCATATACGAATTATTCCTTCCACCCAAATCTTGGCGTGGTATATTTATCTCCTTTCATTTTTCAGGTTCTGGACTTTATCTGTTGAATGGTTTTGATTTTTATTTTGATCTATTTTGAATGGCGTGACACTGAAAACCAGCAATAAGTGAACTATTTACAAGGTCATCATCAAGGTAAGAAAATACCGTCCGTAAATTGCATATTTCATATCCTTAGGTAATTCCCGATGGGAAAAGTTTCGTAACATAGGAGTTAATATCGTCTGTTCAAGCTAGGCTTCTATTGTTGAATCACTGATATAAACCTTTAAAAATGTGTAGGTCCAATCATAGGCAGGATTCTCAGGAAGCTCTGAAGGGGTGAGGGACGTCTCTGACGCCCATTCGCCGGTCCGTCTTTATTTAGGTACCTTATTTAGGAGAGTATTGCCCCTAACCACACACCCACGGTAATATATCACGTAGTGTGACAACTACCAAGCTATGTAAGTGTTCTCACGACAAGAAATTTTGCCTCCAAAGCTGCTATTGCGTACTTCTAGGCTAACCTAACACTTTGAAAGTGTGTAGCCTACTATTTATCCATATTTATATATCTCACACAAACGGACCCCTTCGGCTTTCAAGTGTTAAGTGACTGCAGGGGAACCTGCACTAGGCAAAGTTCAAATTAGCTACTTTATGGGAGATTTTTATAACAGCAACTGCGAGTACGAGAATTTTAATCAAAAGTGACACTGGCTTTTTGGTAATTAGGGGACGCATGGCCTTAAAAGCTCTTCATAACGAAGTAGGAATGTGAAAGTTTACTGTTCTTGAGCTTTAATGTGCTTCAAGTGCTTCAAAATCAACATCTCCATATTTTTAACCTACCGTGAGATATCCTTTGGAATCCTTCACCCAACCAATAACAACATCACTACCGACCATCATGCCGTTACCTGAAGAGAAACCGAACCCGACCCATCCAGTAGTCGCCGCCTCAACAGCGAACGATATGGTCTCCTTGTCCCAGTCAACTGTCCAATACAGTTTCATTAGTTCTGCAGGATCCAACACCGCGTGATGGGCATATTCAGATGAGAGGTCAGCGATGCTTATGGAAAGTAAGGCCGAAAAGGCAACTAGCAGCGCAGGGGACATTTTTTCAGGTGCTCTATCTCGTAATTGAAATGTTCAAATTACTGTCATGCATGTGAAGTTGACGCATGTATGAAAACAAAACCACGCATAGTGATCAACGTCACGCGATGTTTCACTGAGTGACTGAGCACCTTTTAGCTTAAAAGTGGTCATTCAATTTAGAATAGAAACTCCCTCAAGCTTTTATATTACACTCCGTTTCAGTCTTTCAATTTAGTGAAGAACAAGTGTTTCACCCTTGGCAGAGGGAAAAACTGGCATGCCGAAATCAAGATGTAAAAATGCAGATTAGTTGATGCCAAACAAAGAAATGGACAAATGGCATCTGGGGTACATTTCTGCAAGACTAGTCAATTTTTATCATTTACATCAATGACAACTGGATTCATTAGTTAATTTTGCAAACTTTATTATCGTTTCAGCGTGGTAGCATTTTTTTCTACTTACTTCAGTAAAAGGAATATAAAGTTACAATGATGTTAGATAATGTTCACCAAGAAACTTACGACGTACAATAACACATTTTTATAATATCTTATAATAGTCCTGGCGACTTATGACATCAACCAAAATGGCTGCCATATTTGCCTCCATTTTGTATTTTAGTGAAAACACAGCTAAATATCTTAACTTGGCTTGGCTTGGCTTGGCTTCCTTTTTTGCAAAGAGTAAATGATAATGGCTTATATCATCTTTAATTTTAATTTATCTACAATGGAGTATCCCAGATATCATTGCGATACCACAGTTTCTCTACCAGGTCTTTTGCTTGACATGCGTTTGGCCTCACTTCAGGATTTTGTTCAAGGCACAAAAGCATCAACTCTTGAAGCTAAAAAAAGAAATGTATAAGTGAATTTAAAAAAATGTAAGAAAAAAATCTTACTATTAACACCTATATTTACATTATGGCCAACTAAATTAAATGTTAGTTTGCTTGCTCTTCTTAAATTAGCATTCTTAGTTTGTTAGCCTGTGATATGATGTAGAAATTTTAAAGGCTACTGAATTATGCGTAAACGTGATGTACAGTAAAGATTGGAAACCATGGTGCAGACAAAAAAACATAACCATGTTGTTGCTACTAATAGCAGCACTCGTACAGTCATCATTTATAAGAAACCGTTAAGAATTAATCTGATCCTGGCCTGCTGTACTGCTACAGCAAGCTACGACTTACTGCTACGAGAGAACACCACCACTACTGCGACTAGTTACCACTCTTACAACTGCTGTTGTTCTGCAAAACTATATATTAAAGCATAAGGTTCTTCAGGAATCAGTCCAATAGACTTTAATTAAGGTTCCCCTTCTTAGCTGTTTTGATCCTACACTGATGTCTAGCCTCCCAGACAAGGCTCTGTAAACCTCAATGTACGTGCATACCATATCATAAGCAAGGGTCACGTGAGGTAGAGGTATCTTTTAAAATTCCAATAATTGATCTATCCATCTATATATATGTTGTAGTTTATTTTTATCTTAGTTAATTTTTATGTTTCTATTGTTTTTGGGTATGGTAAGGTATGCTAAAAAATTTAAAACAAAGGAAAAATAAAAATTAACTCAACTAAAAATTAACTGCAAAACAACAACAAACAACAACATAACAGGAATACCTCCTCAAATTCATTAGAATCGCAGCAATTCCTCATCATTTCACTCAGAACGAAACCAAACTGAAGTATATTCTTTCCTAAAATGTCCTTCACTGAGCGACCATCTAAAATACATTCCGGAAAATCCTGAGAGACACGCTGAGCGAAGCCAAAACTTCCCAAGACAGCAGTTATTGGAGGCACCTGGAAGAAAGCAAGGGGATCAATAATAGCGCTCTAAGCAAAATTGAAAGATATCAAGTAATTGAGGTTTTCTTTAACACAATTTTGATGAGGATTTCTCTGTTCCCTGGTCCTGAGGAAGTTTAGTCAAATGAGTCACTGACCTACACGGTCACAGCCGGTATACGCCATTCTTTCAGAATGTATTGTTTGTCATGTTAGAAATGTTATAAAATCAACAGAAAGATGCGAAAATCTATACGGCAAATAAACAATAACTTCAAACTTCAGGAGCTGCTGGCTTTATAAGACATCCTAATGCTTTTTAACTCACCCTAAATCCTTTGCCTATCAATACACTGGACGTTGTTATGTTGTTATGGACGACGCCTTTCTGTTCCAAGTGTTGTATGGCGGAGATCAAGTCCATAGCCACAGCGATAAGCGAGTCCAGATTTAAAACAATCCCGTCACTTATCAAATACTCCTCCAAAGTTGTGTTTGCAGAAAAGTCGAAACACAATAAACTATTAATGGGAAAAAAAGAGAAAAAAGATGAAAAGAAAGAACAAGGGGTATAAAAACCTCTTAATTTACATATATTTTTGGAAGATTAAAAAAACATCATTTATAATAAACTTTCACAAAAGTCCTTCGTCGGATTCACTTGTTATTAACACCTGTCAGGCTAAAAGAAAAGAAAGGTTTTAATTACAATGAACTTTTCTTGAATGTTGGGAATTCCCCTGCTTTCTTGTAGTTCACAACACTTTTTCCGGCTGCAGAAAGTAAAAGAAACTCTCATTGACAAATGATATTCTTACTGACGATCAGTCTATGAGGTTACAGCTGCAAGTAATAAGTACAATTAAAATCAGAGCAGCCTCAACATGTTGGTCCAGGAATGTGTAGGACTGAGCACCCTATAATTTGATACGCCGAACCAAAGGTCGAATATTTTGGAAAATTGCTAAGGCAGGCATTAAGCTCGGAATCAGTCAAGCTGTATGCTAACTAAATGCTTTCGATAATACATTTTCTTACGTCGCCATTTATTCAACATATTGGAATAAGGCAAAGTATTTGTTATCTGCCAGGGGCGCATACTTTCAGAGTGCCAGCAGTATTTGATTATATTGGGATGCTCCAGTCCCTGTCTAAGCTCCTTTGCCAATTCCACTTCCTTTTTCCAGTCCTCTTCTTTTATCTTTGAGAAGTGCTTTATCAGTCGAACACATGAGTTCTCTTCACTTCCGGAACACGCCACAACAAATCCCTTAAAAGCCAAATGAAAAAACCAAGATTAGATTTTCATGAATTGTGTAGGACAACGTCGCTTCTCGTTCCTACTGTAAAGGACCTTATAAATATAAATGGCAACGGTTAGGCATTGACTGTTGCCACAGATAACAATAATCTTTCATAAACTGTGTCATAATTTCCAAAAATTAACTAGTTTCAGACTTTACTAGTTTTGACCCAAGATAAGGACTTTAATAAAACTAGCCTGCCAAGGTGGCGGCTGTTTTGTTTTGTTTTATTTCTAGGGGGAATGTTCGTTTGTGTTTCGTAAAGTAAGGGATACAGCCGTGCCAAAGCTGAACCGAGGTCAAACTAGAAAAGGATAGGGGAGGAGGCAAGGGAAAGAAAACGGACACTCTCCTCAGTCTTTCTCTCGCACCCTCCTCCATCGTTTTCTTGTATGACCTCGGTTCAGCTTTCGTGCGGCTCGTTTGACTTCTTAGTTTACGAAATACCAACGAAAAACACACCAAAAAACCGCCTGCTACGCAGGCTCCAATAAAACGTAGGTTTTTTTATGCGTCAGTCAAGGTATATTTGTTACAAAAAGTAGCAGACATGACAGAAATTAGTGAGAATTTCACGACATTTAACTCAACTCAGCCCTGATGCTAAGAATCGTGACGTGACGGACGACATATTCAGAGCGCCATACATGTTTTGTGAAAAAGCTTAGGAAACTTTAATGGGAAAGATGTCGAGTTTTTCGGAACGGGTCGGTCCACGAATCTATCGCTTGAAAGAGTTCATTACTATGGAATAAGTGAATACTTCAGTGGTCGAAAAAACAAAAAACTCTTTGTGAGCAAGACTTCGATGGTGAGGCTAACGGTTCAGCTGTTGTAAACTTTTATTAAATGAAAATAGGTCTCGTGATGAGCATGCGGTATATTTTCGGCGATGATTGTAATGACGCGCCATGTTCATCACTTTTTTGCTCTTTGGCCTATGTAATTTCTCTCGAATCGAGGTCCTTCAATTTTCGTGTATTTATACACGTGTACTCAATCAATCCAGAAACAAATCGTCGAATACGGTATAAAAAGTAAATATCCTGAAGAATACTCGACGGTCGATAAAGTAGGATGTAAAAAACTTTTAGCGAAGAAATTCTGTTTCGTGTAGAATTAATCGCCTCTTTATTTCTTATCTAATCTCCAAGCAAACTCGATGAAAGGCTTTTAAATGCGTCTTAATAAGAGCGTCTGATATTAGTAATGTCATTAAGTTGGAAAGCACTCATAGACAGGCAATAGAAATGTAGTAAGAATGTCTAGCCCCATTTTTGTGCAGTACCACATTAACATTGAAGACGTTATTAAGATGCCAAGGAACTTCTTAAATCGGATGATGTCATGTTCAGTTTTTGTGGTGGTGATAGTGCTGGAGGAAACATAAAATTGTAGTGTTACCAAAACCAATTCGTCTTTATCGCACTGACAGATGTGCACTATATACCTGCCAAAAGTCAAAAAACCAGAAAAGGATACAAATTATTGTTCACTTTTGGTTAACCAACAAAATTGATTTGCAGAATATATCAACAAAAAAGCAAATTCTACTTTCTCTCAACCAATCGGCAAAATCTGTGACGTCGTGACCTTTTCATGAAAAACGATTCATGCCAAACTACAGAACTTGATGTCATCGACATTTATGTATTTCTTCTCAAATGCACATGATTTCTGCGCAAGAAAGGGGAATAAAATGTCCCTATCATACTACTGAAAAATATCAATATCTGGTTCAGAAGTGCTGATATGCGGCTGAAACGCTTTGCAATCTTTACCAAGGGCCATCCCTTCGCCCCCATTAGCACTCATACACATGATTTTCATCTCGGCGTATCATAAAACGTTACTGCTACAAAAATTGTGTCACAAGACCTACCACTGACAGAGAGGTTTCATCTGCAAATATGCCTGGTATTTCAACGAGTTTCAGCTCTGACTCGGGTCTCTGCCGTTCTAGAATCTCGTCTGGTTGACAGTTGGATTTGTTTGGATTCGAGGTCGGCAACGGCTTCAACGGGACTCGCTTGTCTTTTGCTATTAACGTACAAGAAAAAAAAATGTTGACCAAAAGATTTTTTGCTAATGTATCGTACGTACAATTTGTTTAAACAGAAGGTATCGGGTTTTTTGGTGGTTTATTTTGTAGACTATACTAATATTTAATACGTCCTTGCGCATGCAGCCATTAGAACTGAATAGACACTGATCATAGAGACGAAAAGGATCACTTTATTACGTAACAAACAAGTAAACAAACGGTAGAGTAGTGTTCACTTTATTCAGACCTACAATGAGGGCTAAGTAGAAAACAAAAGGAGAAAGAAACCAGAATATCCTGTTTGGACGTCAACTTGGTTATTAAATGGTTTCATGAAATTTCCTTCTGGCTTACAGTGCATGTGTTAAGGGTTATAACGTATACCGTCAGTTTATTATGGGGAACTGAAAACTTGCCCCATCTTCGCTCAATGATTTACTTTTTCAGCCATGGCTATATAGTACACATTAACATAACGTACCTTTATCTCTCTAACAAGTTTCCCCGCTGAAAACTCAGTGAGGGGGTTTATAAGGGAGATTACGACAAAAAAACGGTAATAAGGAGCTTAAGGAAAGGAGTATTTGAAGGATGCACGCAAACGGAAGTGAGGCGTTTTCCTGTTAACGGCCTTGACGCTAACAGCTAACCTATTTGTATTGCTCTATGTCTGTTGTCTTATAGAGACGATTTGCCCGAGGATTAGGGCAAAACCACTGCACTGTCCAAGAATACAAAAAAAAGTCCACTTCCGGTTGACGTCCATCGCTCGAAAATTCCCTTGCTTAAGCTCCCTTATAACACACCTGGGGTTTTCTTCGGCCGCCCCACTGTTCGTTCCAAGAAAGACAAAAGTGAATTAATGTGTTCACCCACTTTTCTTCTGACGAGTGGAGTAGAAAATGTATACAATATTGGATTGAGAGCAGAGTTTACTGGGAGAACAAAAACCGCAATCCACACATAGGCTTGTTTCTCAGGATCATGAAACTTTCCGAGCAAGGATAAAAGGCCAATAACGATAATAGGCATCCAACACAAGAAATCAGTTAAGACAATAAGCATCATTCTCTTAGCCATTTTCGATTCTCTCTTCATGTTTGTTGACCTGACCTGTTTTGCAGACCCCTTGACCCTTAAGTACATTGCTGTATACGCAGTGAGAATATACATAAAGGAGACAAAGTTTAGAATGATGAAAATGCTAACCGCATATTCCCAGCCAGCTTGTCTCTCTGTTGACAGTTGAAGAGGAAGGCAAACAGCTGATTTTCCATAAAATCCAACATCGCGCTTTTTGTCAAAGAAGTAATCAAACCCTAAGGTTGGAACGATTGATATCATTGTTCCAAAAACCCATATACCTCCCACGATAATGAAAGAACGCTTGCGATTTATCCGTCGCATTTTAAACGGGAAAACAATACAGATAAGTCTATCTGTTGTGATAAGAGTCAGCATCAACACAGATATCTCACTTGATGCCATCGAAAGGACCCCCGTAAATGCGCATGTCAGCCCCGATTTCCAATCGAGATCATGTTTAAAGTATTCACCCCGCCATTGTACATCTTTGATAGCAATGATAAGCAAATATACGCCCATTAGCAGATCTGAAATAGCCAGATTTGTCAGAAGAAATGAATGTACTTTGTTGTCGTCTTTCACAAAAACTCTCAATAAAATAACGAGAAGATTTCCAACAAGAGCAGTAAGTCCTAATACCCAAACACAAATCTGAACACCTTTGTTTTTGATCAAGTCAAAACAGCTAGAAAACTCGTCTTTGGTCGAGATGCAGCGAACATCAGACACTACGGTTTTGGCATAACAACAAAGATACTTGTCCAAATAACTGAAACAAAAAATATGTATAAGAAAATCAGATTCTTACTGCAATGGACTATTCAGGAAAGATATAATTATTTATCCCCGACGTGGCTGATATTGACTGTATGTACATTACCCTCTAGTGATCAGTTTTTAAGCAGAGTGCTGCAAAGAAAAACCTTATGAGAGAATTGGTTACAAAAGTGATTGGCAGGATACACAGTTGTTCAAACGACTTTAGCAGAAAAGATTGTGTAGTTCCGAAAAATATCCATACCCTCCCCCCCACCCTCCACGGAGGGCACTATAGACCCCCCACCCCCTTGGAATTTTGGTGTGTGTCAGACCTGGAATTCCAACTTGGTTAGGCACACCATGGAAAGAATATTTCCGTCAAAAATGCTACTGCGCTATAAAGTCGAACCTCTCTACAACGGACACCTTGGGGACAGAAGAAAGCGGCCGTTGTAGAGGGGTTTTAAACAAAAGTCAATGTGTGGATTTTTTGTCCGCCGGAAGGAAAAAAAGAGGCCGATAGCGGAGGTTCGACTGTACTACATATTATCGAAAGATGATTGTTTCTGCGATAAAGAGAGAAAACATATTTTTAGCCTAGCTCTCTCCCGCGCGAAGCGGAGCTCCATGGGTAAGTAAATCTACCTTTACCTTATCTACCCTACCGACCGCCGACCACCGACCGTCCGTCCGCCCCACATGCATACCAATGCAAAATAACTCAATCAACAAGTATGGCAACCCAAATGCAACTCGAGATTATTTTGGCGGGAAATCGCATAGCCACCCGCGTCTTGTAAAGAAGACACAACTAAAGCTCAATAAAGACGAAAACGGAAAGCGGAAATTGTTTCTTTATGCGTGTTGTCTAAAGTATTAAGCTTAGATCAATTGTCATGTCCACAAATATGAAACGTAGAGCAAGAGAAAGACAGAGAAAAGGAGAAAGTAGGTTGCAGGTCAGCGAAGCTCAACGAGAAAAAGGGCGACAGAGATCTAGAGCGAGAGATAAAAAAACAAAGGAGACATTTTCTTGTTCGGAAGGACAACATGGAAATTTAGTAGCGGCGGTGACAAAATGATAAATGCTAGCGGCCATCCGCAATGCCAGGTGAAAATTGAAAATGAGCGGCAGTGAAAAAAAAAGTGAACGAGACCACGTACGACATTTCCTCCAAGCATCGTGTAACGTCTAAGAAGTTTCTGGAAGTTTCACGTTGTAGTCGTGCAAAACAACGGCAAAGAAATGTACTAAAAAAAGTGTGTTACATGTGCATGTACATGTTACATGTACAAAGTTGCTATTTTGCTAATTAGACCTATCGTTGTTTTTCACCGTTCTCCGGCGTTGCCTTCGCCGCTTTGCATAACACGATTTTATAATTTGTTTGAACAAACTTTTAATATTATCGAGAGCTTTGCTTTTAGCCCTGGCTAAATCTATATATTATTCATTTTCACACGGCGTCTCATAATCTCAATTTTGCCTTGTAAATGTCTTTCTTAGTTAATAATTAACGGTAAGGCTCTGAGAAACATGGAGGCGATATCTTACACTCCGAGGTCACAAATGGTGCCATCTGTAAAAGAATCTGTAAAATTCAAACTAAACACCGAGTGCCCGGGTGGACTTTCTTTACTTTTCTTTTCTAGAACACAACAACATTACGGTTTGGTTTTCACGTTACGTCATCGCCGCCATGCTGGTGGACGGTAAAGAAAAGATCGCTCATTAGCTCGCTTTCTTTGTACACCAGCATTTGTTCATTTCACCATTGTTATTTGTGTCTCCCGAGACTGTATGAAAACCACCTATACAGCAACAGCTAAATAACCGGAAGTTTATTCATGAGTCGATGGCAACCTTCTATCGCGTAAGCTGTAAACAAGGCATTCAGCCAAAACTATACTTATTGTTTTAAAAGACTGTTAACTGGAAAATGACTGATAACTTCCTCAACAGGGCAGCTGTTAGTTTTAAATAACTCATCGATCTTACTTAGAGCCCCCGGGAAGCCACCCCGATCCCCTCGGAAATTGCCTCCTTTTGGACCCTCCCCCTCATCTCAGAATTTCCGTTGTTTCCGCCCGTGGGAGGGGGAGGGGGAGGAATAAATATTTTCTGGAACTACGCATTCACTAATAGTAGCACCTAATCTCGAATCCAGATCAAAAGTGGCCGTGGAAAATCTGGGTACTAGATAGTATAGCGCCACTCCTAATTTCCATACAAAAGATACTCTAGTTGTAAGCGAAACTCACATTTCTTTGAGGTTCTTGAGTCCAGTGAAAATGTCTACTGGGAAGCTTTTGATATCAAGGGAGTTGTTCCGGAGATCCCTAAAAACCGATAAAGAGACATTTAGTAACTTGTCAACCTCTAGCATGACACTAGCTTATACTTTTTGTATTATAATAGTAGCAGTGCTTTAAGATATCCAATAACGGAATTGTCTTATCTTTGAAAAGGAATTCATTTTTTTTTTTTGGAGTCTTGCGATGTGCAAGAAACTTAAAGATTTTATGATTTATGATAACTCCAACCTGTTATTCATCACGTTTTTGTGCAAGGTTCACTTACAGTTTCTCCAGGGATGACAGTCCTACAAAAGTCTTTGAAGATAACCGCTGGATCTGGTTGTTATTGAGGTTTCTGAAATAAAAAAAATACCATTTCTTTTTCGCTCACATAGGGAGGATTAATTTTTACCCTGAGAAGGTGCAACCACAAAACAGATTTACGGATTTTGCATCTTTTTTCATTTTTTTTTTCGGCCTAGTTTTGGTACCTTTTTGTAAGGAGGGGAATCCAAGACAAAAGATGTTTAAATTCATTAAGTAATTTCAAAACATAGTTAGAATATTCGCCTAGTCAATAAATTCAGTAGCGCGATTGTGCTGCAAATAGGCAAGTTTCGTAATTCCGGGCGGCCTAGGGCTAGTGCTTGTTTTCTCGCGAAAGCGAGGCTAATGCGGGTAACTTCTTGGCAAAAAGACAAACAAACATGAGAAAACTGCAGCTGAGTTACCGGAAAATGAGAAAAATCTTAAAGGTTTAATGTTTTGATGGGCTCCAAACTTACTTATACGCTTAAGAAATCATTGTTACGTACAGCAAAAGGAAGATAGCTCTTCGTCACTGGCAAAAACAATGAGCAAAACCAGAAATTGTCTGGAAGAGTGGGTTGGTGAGCGAGTTCAATAAAAATGCGAAGGTGGTCTCAAAATCCTCAAAAGGTGGTAAAACCCTGAAGCCATTTTAATGTCCATTTTCAGTGATCGTTGTAACTTCTTTAAGTAAGCCTATCATTGAAATGTGGTAGTTATCGAAAGAATGCAATTAAGTAAAACAACTACTTTTCAGTTGACATTTTCTAACGGAGCGAATCTTGTGTATTTGAAATAAACTGAACAAGTACGTTCTGTTGAAAAATATCTATATCATAGATTCCTTGCCTGTAAGGAAGTTAAATCGGAATGGACAAAGGCGATTTGAAAGGTATAAGTTTATTTATACATTTAGCTTACATCGTTTGTAAAAACATTCAGCCACATGTGGAAAAACGATCGACGTATGCACATTTCACTCGATTAGAAGCTAAATATAAACTTATTATACAGATGACAATACTAATCCATTTCAGATATACACACGAGTAAAACAGGAAAAAAAGAAGTTTGAAAATAAAAGGGAATCGAATATTGACTTTTAAACAAAAGTTTAATATATTACTTTCAAATTAAAGAACGCTGAAGTTTACTTCCTCTTTTGGCTTCAGTCGCGGCTTTTTTCATGTCTCTGTAAGTTTGACCAGCTCTTTCCACAATTTTGCTGTTTGAAACAGATATCCCTTCAGCGTACTGGTAAAGTTTGAGCTTTGAAATCTTATTATTTTCATGATTTGTATCGTTTTCCAACGACTCAACCGCAATTTGCCTATGTTTGTTTTTGTTTTTGTCAAGAAGTTGACCCGCATTAGCCTAGCAATCATGCTCGTCTCAGGTCCGTCGGGGAATACCAAACTTGCCTATTGCCATTTAGCACGCTGATGACGTCAGTACGCTTTTCCTCGAGTTCTTATGAGCTTACTAATCCTCCCAAGAGGTCTCCCAAGTGCATCCAGAATTCAACAGTACACGATGTAGTGTTACCATGTATTTTATAAAGTAAATTTAAGAATACTTTTGAGTTTGTTAAACGATAGTGGGAAAAAAAGGTAAGTGTTGTTGTTGTCATCATCTGCGCGAGCTGTGCAAATCATTCTTTGCAAAGTTGTTTCTCTAGAAAAGAATTTTTCGGTGAATGCCCGAATAGTTTTATTTTCCGGCACCTCAATATGGATTATATAACCCTTCTGAATGATATCTTAAAAGACGTAAGTAAACTTTTTCTCAGTTTCACGATAAAAACGCAACTGTGAGGTAAATAAATATGGTCACGTAGACATTAACGCGGACCGCTTTGGGAGCGCGCGCTACAATAATAAAACTTTAAGTTAACTGCTGTATTGATCGCTTTGATAATGTTATAAAACAATTAGCTAATGCTTCAGCTGTGTGTATGTCGAGATAATGAGTTTTTGGAAAGTTTGGAGAGCAGTGAAGATGTTAGAGTTGCTCTTGGCTGCGCCTCGAGCAACTTTTACCCCTCTTTCGTGCTCTCCAAATTTCCAGCGTGTTCCATATCTCGACATACGCACGCTGACGCATGGACAAAGTGTTATCTACGTTCAAGTACGACGTCATTTCACACTTAAAGTTAACATGAACCTTAGTGAAGACAAGTTCAGTAGAATCTTAAGTGGCTGTCCACCTAAGAGCGGTCCGGCGAGTTTGGGATCGCCAATAAACCTTCCTTTTATTTGTTGTGGGTGAAAAGGACTTAATGAGGAATGACTAAAATCGAACTAACTTTTTTTCAAAATCCTTTTCTGTGCTTCGCCACAGCACAAAACTTCTTTCCTGTCTGAGAGCGCTTTTTCAACCTTATTCGATGGCCGAAATTGGATGATTTTAAAAGCCGCGCTTCTTCGTAACGGATAAATATCGCTAAATTCTACATAGTACAATGGATTTAGCCGCAGTTGACTTGTCCTATGACGGAGTATGGAATAATTTGACGTAAAATTAAATTAATTTAACAAAATCAAACACAAGCCCCTTTGCGGTGTTTTTTTTTCCCCTTGACAAATTCTTCCAAAGTAAAAGCTAAAATCTCCAAAGCGGTACAAAAATCACTGATAAAGTGCACTTCACAGCAAAGATCTTACCTTATTCTGTCAGAAAATAAAGTCAAAGGTGTGGGTATCGTTCTGGGTTGGACGTGATCAAACGTTTTTAAGAGCCTCTTTTCGGCATTATTTGCATACATTTACCCGCTTAACGGTTCACGCATAACGACGTTAATTTAGTAGATATTTTCTCAGCAGCTGAGAATGTTGTTGTGTGTCCTCAAAATAACAAACATATGTTTTCTTTTCACTAGCCTTTTTACGTTTGTATAAATGAAAGCCGTAAAAAATGCCATAAACTGACATTCTTGATCAACCCGTCGGATATGCAAATCGTGCTTGTTTACAGCCAGGTTGTCCATTTCAGCTGTGTTAAAATCTCAAACGACGTTACGGTTATTAACTTCTTCTCAAATGTAATCAATTTTCAGCTTGGAAACTCAGCAACTGGATACCCTTTTCAAAGTAGGAGTTTATCTCATATTCCATTTGAGTTTCTTTTTTTTTTTTGTAACGCAATTCAGTCTACGGACTGCCATGTTCGATATTTCAAAAAACTATCTATCTATCTAAGGGTATGTCTGTTGTAATATTTTTCCGAGTGCGGGTAATATTGAACGTTTGTCCCACACGCCATCAGCCATATGCTAATTTGCATTTTTGTCACCCAATATACCTCCTGTATCGATCCCTTTCTTTGCATAAACAACTATAGGGTGAACCATTACCTTATTGATAGAGGGTGGGGGGAGGACAAGGACACCGAGATTAAAAAAGAATTTTACAGGGCTGGAAGGATAATATATGTTATACAGTCATACAACGAAGTGCCAGAGTGGTGTCCTCATCGATAGTGCTCAATAGTTAAGCTAGAGCAGAATAGAAGTAGACAGATGAAACTGGATTAAATCTTGAACATTCGTTGCTACCCAGAGTTTCATGCCTCTTGCGAGGCAATCATCAGGCAACTGCCAAAATTAACGGTTACAATCAACAGAACAGTAAATACTAGGCGTGGCGCGTGGCGCGTGGCTCGTCGTGCTGTTTATAATCTGTAAACCTGTAATGTCTACCCTGGACAATAGAAATGAACTAATCTCACGTTGCAGACACTCAAAGAAATTTATACTAAACACTATACTAACTTGGTTAGTTCTTGTCGCAAATTTGACATGTTGTAAGCATCACTTAAGTACGGCGCGCAACGCACCTGCGCCACGCCTGGCATTTATTGTTATGTTTTACCTGATGATGCGCCTCGCAAGAGGCATGAAACTCTGAGTAGCGATAAATGTTCAAGATGTAATCCAGCCCCATCAGTCTACTTCTATTATATACATACATATATACAGCTTTATCAAGAAGCTAAAATTAATGCAGCCCCCACCCCCATCAATAATCGAACGGTCCACGCCCAAGAACACGTAAAGTGCCACATCGCTTGTAATTAAATTGATTCATTACCAGAAAAAATCCCTAGCTCCTATTATATGCCAGGGGAACCCAACGACGGTTTCCTCCTAAATGCATTGAGAACACTTTTTAAGCTATCCAGAGTACTTTTAGATCTCTAGAAATGTATTCCAAGTGACGCTAAAAATTTTTTTATCTGTTGGGTCATACTAGGGTAACCGTGAGTCTTTTTTTCCCGAAAATCTTAGCTGCAATTTAAGGTTTTACGAAAGTGAGGATTTTTCTGATTCCTTTCTGTATCGCATTTTCGGTTCCGAGAATTTTAGGTTTCCTTTCTCTACGAAAAATAGCTAAACCTGGAGTGTGAAATAGGAAAAATTAAACTTCGAAAAATTAGCTTCGAAAATTGTACATGGATGGAACGGTCATCTAATAAATTTTTAGTCTTCCTCAAGCTATA
The DNA here is from genome assembly GCA_964035525.1 of Porites cylindrica. NCBI lineage: Eukaryota > Metazoa > Cnidaria > Anthozoa > Scleractinia > Poritidae > Porites > Porites cylindrica. The sequence goes on from OZ037775.1 coordinate 67,399,504, forward strand.
GAGAATCCTACGCAATTTTGCTTCTCCGAACCGGATATTTCACAGAAAACAGTCGTTGGGTGCCGCTGATATGCATTTGGTGACTTTTTTACGTGATTTATTTCTTATTGCCAAAAAGTAAAGTGTCACAATAATAATCTTAACTCATATCTATAAGAAAAAATTATATTAAAGAAAAAAAAAAACTGTCCTGCGGACAACTGTTATCCTGGGGCCCAGTTGTTCATTAGGTGGATAGCGCTATCCACCGTGTAAATCACTATTCACTGGATAGAGCAATTGGTTTCCCTAATACTTATCAATTGGATAGAGATTCATCCGATGGATAGCCCTACCCAAATTTTGAACAACTGGGGCCTGCTCTTTTCCTAGTATTGTAAATAAAGTACAGAACGAAAAAGCAGGTCACACACTTTCAAGGGTTGATGTCAAGTTTATAAGTTACTTGAGATTTATCGTCTTATACTAGCATACAACATACCTTGAAATTTAAACTTTCAAACTGTATACGAAAATCCTGAGAAAACACTTCTACGAACTCGGCCTAGAAACAATAGGAGTTTTCTAGGTAACTCGGCCCACTCCAATGCAATGGGGCAATTTGCCAGTCCCTGACCATTTATGGGGTAACTGCATTCTTTCACCATGTCTGTGATTGTATTTATTAGAGCAAGCTTTGTATCTTAAGATTTGAACGACAGTTCAAAATATTCGCAGATGTTTTCACATTGAATTTTGAGAGTACTTCTTGGTTGGTCTGCTCACAGATATCATGGCCATCGTACCTGATGGGATGTATTACGCCCATCTTGTTGAAAATATCTAGGACCTCCTTGTCTCTACGTTCATGAATAAGAAACGCAATTTCTTCTTGCAAGAGCACTGACAGCAGATCTCCTTCGCTATAAATTTCAACATTCTCGGCTTTGGTCAGCCCTTTTTTTGCTGCTGATTGCGGACAGTCTGGAAAACAATGATTGAACTTGAACCTTTGTAAGGCATTCGTCTCTGGAACGTTCTTGAACTACCCGTGTTTCTGGTCGTTCTCATGTCCGTTGCGACCTCAGAAAGATCTGGTTTCCTGCCTGTTTGTGTATCAACATCAAATCGGGCGGTGAGGTAAGACTTGACTTTCTCGCTAAACCTTGTCCCGCCTCCCCTTAACTTCTGCAGCCGCCAATCCGCTAGGAAAGAATTTGCAGACACCACTAGGAGATTTTGGAAGTTTCTCGGTTGGCGGCAATTTTTACAGTCTGACCCCGACACTCTGTCACTTTTCACCGGCACAAGTCTGTTTTCCCTTAAGTTCTGGATATCGGCATTCTGTGCGGCCAGTTGGATTACACCAGTCCTTCCCTAGGATCGCACGATGTATCGGACATACAAGCATTTTTTCACCTTGTTGGGCAGTTTTACCAAAATACCCAGCCCGCTGCAAAGTAAGTTCGCTCTCTGTAATATTTTATTTCGTTAAGTGACATCGCCTCGAATGAGCCGTAATAACGCCAACTCACCTGTTACATTGACTATAAAGAGGCACCAACTTGCTTGCTTCTTTAAAGGGGCTATGTCACCCCACACGCATGCGCGAGCCAATGAAAACAAACTTGAAAAAGTTGGCCCGTCTTTTTCAAGTTCTGTCGGAGATTTTGGAAGGCTATTTTTATCTGTCTAAATCTCAGCCATCGTTCGATAGTTAGCGAAGTTTTGTATTAAGAATCGTTCTATGGTGATTACAGAATAATTTTTTGGCGTTATTTTGAAATTGTTTGCCTGTGAAATGTTTTTACGTGGATTTACTGTGTCCTCTTATCAGCGGCCGTTGTAATGGCAGAGTTAATGACGGCTACTCCACAATGAGCGATGGAATCTTTGATGGAATCTTCCCTATAGTTCACAGAACCTTTCTACTGAGTTATTTTAGAGGTTGCTGGCTCTTGGATTTTTCTTGTGCTCAAAGTATGTGGACATATAATGAAGCGGCTATCGAGTTGGCAGCGGCCGTTTTTGGTAAACGATTACAAGAGCATCAGGCCATGAGTTTCGTGACCAAACTAAACTCCTGGCGAAGGAAACATTATAAAATTCGGCTAGATTCCTTCTTGTACAGTATGTTGCCCAGTATCCGGACACTTCAGTTTAAAATTGCAATAACTTTCCTTTGTTAATCGCAAGAGCTCTGAAATTTGGCCCAGGGAAAATCTATCTAGTCCTTAATATGACGAAAGAAAGTATAACTTTTTTGCCTTTGTTTCTATCGCGAAATTAATATTTTTGCAGAGCTCCTATGTTGCCCAGTATCCGGACAGCTGGCCCAGTATCCGGACACAACAATAACAACGTAATTGTACATAAATTTCGACAGGCGAGCGACTTAAAAGCTTCTCTTGCACTTGCAAAGTAGTCTGGCAATCGATTCCGAAAATATAACCTGGCATCGTGAAATAAAACCTAACAAATGACTGGGGTATGGTGGGGAACGCGAGCGGCTGTTTTAAAAATGGTATAATTCTCACTTCTTTGTCTAAGAACTTTTTCACTGATTTAAGGAAGGCATCCGTAGACATGCCGAAGCCGCAGTTTGCAAGCTCAATTAGCCAATCTGCAAACGACTTTCTTTCTTCATTTTTTATTTAAAGAAAAGCTTGGGGAAGGGACCTCAACCCGACGGTCAAAGGTCACTCTCCTATTTAGTCTGACCTGCAGTGTTGATTTCTTCATGCTCAGTCCCCACAACGAGCCTGCTTTTCTAGCACTAATTCCTCCTTCTTTCACATCTCTCAGTCCCTTTGTGACATTTTTTAGACCATAGCAACCCCATTATAGCAGTCCCAGCTGGGGAAAGTATGAGAATTCCCGGGTTCAACTCAGAAAATGCAGTCACGCGAAACAAGCCGTGCACACGAAATCAAGTCGACTCTGAATGAGTGAAGAAAATTTCCGTACGGAGTTGAGTAGAGTTACATTTTACGACTATATCATATATCCTAAGCTTTAATTATAGTTACTGATATGAAATAAATCTTGTCCGGAGAATGTACACAACTAATTCATCGATTCTGTACAGCAAAGAAAAAACTGTCCGGATACTGGGCACATGACATCAAAACTTAGTGAATGTTTCTGTCTTCCGTTATTCCAAACAAATCGAATTTCAAGAAGAATTAATAAACTTTCTGAAAACCTGACTTCCTTAAGTATCTTCACTTTAAAAATAAAACAGTTTCTTTGAAAATATCACACATTACCCTCCCTTTTCTGAGCAGCTCTAACTTTACTGCGCAGTAAACAGCGTAAATATTAGCCATGAAAAGTTTACTCACCTGTACAGAACGGCGTCTTCTGCGACTGTTTCGCAGGCTTTCAAATCGCCAAAACTTTCATCTTAAAGCTGAAATGTTCAGCTTTCATTCGAAATACTTTGTTTACCGATAACTGAAAAGGGCCCCTCAAAAATTGAGTTCTTGTTTCAAGTGTCCGGATACTGGTACCGTCCGGATACTGGGCAACATACTGTATTTATCTGGATTCACGGCAATGATAAACACGACCGTTCGCTCGTCCAGATTGTTCTCAACGGACTTAGAGAGGCACCTTAGTACGAGTTAGATCCTGTAAATGCCATGTTTTTGAACTGTTTGTGTTCGAGCATATTTTTGGAAACTAGCAGAGTTTACTTTCCCTTTTTATCAACAGACTGCTTATAGTGGAGTAGTATACCAATGATGCTTGGTTCTGTTTTTCTCGACGTCGCAGTGATTCGGCACGATCGAACAATTTTGCGCGATAATTAAGAATTTGTTCATGCTTAGCGTGCGTATGTCGAGTTATGGATGCACGCGGGAAGTTTGGAGAGCACGAAAGATGCGTAAGAGTTGCACGAGGCGATAGCCGAGTGCAACTCTAGCTTCTTGAGTGCTCTCGAAACGTCCCAAGTGCATCCATAACTCGATATACGCACAGCTAAAAGCATGAGCAAATTCTTTTATAACATAGCTGACAAAAATGCTTGCTTTTTGATTAACTGCAAAATTCTCGTAACGCGCGACACAATAACAAACGATTCTACTGGCTGATTACGAACACGCCACAATCGTCTAGTTTGAATGAAAATATTCTTTCTGTAAAAGTGAGAAAGAAAATTTGCTTCTTTATTCGTTAACGATCAATGGAAACTAAGCAGAAACAAAGGTAAAAGAGTCTTAAAGTTCACCTAAAGTTAAAATACTAACATGTTCGTAAGAAGTCGTGGAGTATGGTTTGGATTTGCTGAAAAGATGTTGTACGTTTTGCTCGGCGAAATCCAGAAAACATGTTTTTTAGCGAAGACGACTGTCGTCCTTCTTTAAACTTATATTCATTTACGAACATTGGCTGGTCATTACGGCTTCTTGAGAAGACCTGGCAGCAGTTGTTTTTATGAGTAACAAGAATCACTTCGTGAATTTTACCGGGGCCACTTTTGTCTTGGCAACCCACGTCTTTTTCATCAACAAGTTTGCCGGGCGACATGAAAATCTTTTTTATTGCAAATATTCTTTAGAGATGAAAGCAAGGTGTAATGAATAATGTGAAAAGGCAAAATGTTAGGGAATCCCGAATTTTGAACAGTTGAGAATTTTCGCATCTCGCTAACGTAAATATTGCGTGACAAAGATTATTTGAAAATATTTTGTTTTGTTGCTTCATAAGTCGAAGCAGTGATAGACTTGCTCCTAATGAGTTTTACTTGTTTGTCGGAAAATATTTGACGAAGTTTCCTGTTGGGAGTGCGAATTGTAAGGTACTGAAACGCATAAACAAAGCTTGGCGCATGCAAGCTTAATAAGTTAAGATTTTTGCTTTGTCGTAGTGTACACAGTTCTACGTCGACCAAGCTTTGTCATCGCTAGGATGAACACTGTAACAATATTTTGCAATAGAAAGGGATCTCATTTATTGATAAGTGGTAAATATAGTCGCATTAAACCATTCCGTGTGCAAACTAATCGAATTAATATTTACATGGTTACAGTTGTTGCTCCCTACTTCAAATTTCTGAACCAACGATATATCTCAGCGAACACTCCCAAAAGTAACGAGCCAGCGATATATCTCAGTCAGCGATATATCCCTAACAATGTAACTTTGAAAACACAGAAACGCGTTGCATTTTATGACCGGTGCCAGCCTTCGGCTAGGCCCCGGTAATAATTTATGTCTTCTTGTGTAATTTGTGTTGTTATTGCGAGATAAATCTTCCTGGTTAAGTCGGATTGTACGGAGATAACAAAGTGCATAACAAATTTAAAAACAACAATAAAAACGGAAATTTTGCCTTTAAATGTTGTTGATGAGCAGTTGGTGTCTGTTCTGTTCCCAGTGAATGTCTTTCAGCCAAAATTTGCTGCAGCTCCTCTTCGACAAACTTACGAAACGCTCAACTTGCGAGTTTTTTTTTAATTCGGCTTTATTTTTGCTGCTTGTTGGATCGGGACCGATAGAGAAATTGGGCAGTTCTTCGCTGGTTTCTTCCATATTTTAAAGAGAAGGAAAAGTGCACTGCAGCTTAAAAGACGACAACTTTGCAGCCAGGTAAAAAAAAAAATGCTCACGTCATCTTATTTACGCACGGGCGTGCGTAAATAAAGATTTTGTTCATAGCGGCTCAATAGGACTTACATAGGGCAAGCACGCGCGCTATGTTATAATGTATGTTTCCCTAGGATCAAAACAAAGACTTGATGTCTCTTGTTCTATCAGCATCTAAATTATAAAATCACTAGCGACAGACAAGTCTAATTGTTAATGATTTGAAACAGTCTTGGTCTTTATCTTCGGTCTAGCGTCTTTTGTAGCTCGTTTGTAAAATACAACTTCGATTTATTTTGTTGAATAAGACAATATGTTGTTGTTGAATTTTTGTTGTGCGCACTATTTTATGAATGGCATGCGTTTTTACTCCAAAACTACAAGTAAAATTGTCGTCACAATTTTATTCTTGATCTAGCATAACCAGAGAAGAAACGTTCCGTAAATTCTATCCAAATATCCCTTATCTAACCCATTTCGCTTGTTAACCTCTCTAAATTCGGAGCCTTGGACGTGACAGAGAACATGGAGAAAGTCACGGGTTAGAAACAATAGAATTTTGACAGTTGAAAGTAATTTGCATAACCTCAGAGCGCACTTGGAGAAAGTCACGCGTTAAAAACAATAGAATTTTGACAGTTG
>OZ037775.1:67413216-67420716 GCA_964035525.1 Porites cylindrica
TTGCAAATTGCGAGGCCATCGTCTCGGTACAGACCAACTTCATTTTTGAATTTTGGTGCTATCAAGGATAACATGTAGGCGCCTATTAACTCGCACGTTTCTGCTCCGTCGTAAGAGCCCATGGTGACATCAAACATGTTGTTTGCGTTCTTCTTGGTCCATGGAGAATTTTGGTGGTAAAGGAGTGACTTTTTCGCGTGAGTGATGATGTGGCGGTCTTGTTGTGTGATGGTGGTGAATCGTGAGGCATAGTTTAATGCTTTCAGTAGCAGGTCTTCAGATATGGATGGGTAAAAATCGCAGACGTCAAAGGTGATAAATGCGTGTTTTTCCTTTTCCGGTGTATCTTTAAACCATTCTATGGTTTCTTTGGTACATTTCCACAGGTTCACTTTAGTCGCTTGTGTGATTTCGTGGTTTATTCGGTCGAGGATGTTTTTGCTGATGATGCCAATTTCGGATTTGCATGGATTAATGAGTCTGCAGGTCGGGTTATTTATGAAATCAGGTTTGTGGTCTTTTAGCGTTATGAATGAGTCTCTGGGCGCTGAGGCCTCAATGCGGTCTGCAAGTTCCAGTTTTTCTGCGATTATCTTGTCTTTTAAAGTGATCATGTCCGGCACCTTTGGGTTTGTCTTCTTGTATGTCTTCGTGACGTTTTTGTCTACAAGTGTCATGTAGTCGTTGGGTTCAGTCTTGTAATAGTTAGTCGTTTTGTCTGCTTTGACGAAGATGTTCTTCTCTTCCTTTATTTCCTTTGCGTCTTTGCTGAGCTTTTTCTGAAGATCGTTAGGGTGGGTGTGGGTCTTGAATTCAACTCGCTGTATCACGTCAAGTATCCAGTCCTCAAACTCGTTGAGCTCTTTTACGTGTGGTGGAGACCGTTTCGATTTAAATCCGTAAGTTTCTTTGGTAGTGTCATCAGTGTTCTTGTTGAGAAAAAAGAAGGCTTTCCAGCGCATACGTTGAATTAAGGATTCTGTTTTAGCAATTAGTGTTTGAAGAAACGCATTTTTACTTGCCAGCGGGATGTTCTTCATTGAATACTCGAAGTCCTTCACTTGGAAATTCATTCTTGACAGCGCTCAACTGTAGGGCAGGAGCTATGTAAATACTTGTATTCTGGGTAGAACGTATTCCGTAGAGCGCTCAATTCATTTAATTGAAGAGCATTGACTATTAATAATCACAGGAGTTCAGGCTTCAGGAGTAATCATTGATCGTTTATTGCGACAGTGCTGTTTCGTATGGTCCGAAATTGTAGGACCACACTCATCAGGCAACTTCAACGATTGACCGTTAAAATTAAAAGCTGGCAGTAAATATAGGGATGCGTTAAGAGATAGTATCTAGGTAACAGATGGATTGTGTCTTAGTTACGTTACTCTAGAGTTCTGAAGTACATATCTGTTTCTGTGGGGGCATGAACTCGCTAGTTCGTTTCGCCTGTTTAAGCTACAAAGCTCTTTTTTACAAATGATGATAAACTTTTCATAAAGACAAAGATTACATTTTTTGCTAATGTTGCTATAGGCTTTACATTTCTTTAAAACTTTCCATTTTATCTGGAAAGGTTTGTTAGAGTCTCGTAAAGTCCAAATATATTTTGATAGTTCCGTTTCATTTCTTCTGTTCGAGCACAGGTAGCCCAAGCTCACCATGAGAGCCGTGAACAATATTATCCTACTTAGCTAATTAATTATTCATACAGCAAGAAAATTATAAGACGTTGTATGGAGAAATATTCTTTGCTCACTAAATTAGCAAAATGTACATTGAATATCGCTTTGAAGCTTACCTTTAGCGTCTTCTTGTTTTTCTTTGTATTCTGACTGCATTTCAGACCTCCTAGGCACTGTTTAAGGCCTTTTTTGGGGCGACAGTTTTTCACCCAGATGACAGTAGAGAGAAGAGAAGAGAAGGTTGGCAAACCTCTCTTGACCGGCTCCGCTCTCGGAGGCGATAAATTCCGTGACATTTGCGACATGGAGACAATTCCGCCAGAAACAGATGTCCTGATAAATAACGCACATTTTCCGTCATTCACATCGCCAAAATTCCCATTTCGAAGGTCCTAAATCGCCAACGAAGTGGGCAATACACGGCTGAGGTGAGGCGAGTCGAGAGCAGACCCGCAACGGACTCCAACCGTCACGTCGACAATTCAAACCGACGCGGGCTGGCAGGGTCAAATTGTTCAACCGTCAAAGGACAATTGGAGCATTTAGCCTACTGGGCACAGTAACCGAGTTTTCACTTCTCACATTGCACTCCGGGGTCGCGGAAGTCAAGCATCGCGTGTGATAGTGACATGTAATATCAAAACATGTCGCGTTGTTAATGTTTTGATCTTTTCTGCCATGATTAATAGTAGCGTCAAGAAATCCAATCAATACAAAAATAGCTACTACATTTGGAATTCATATTTCAGAAATAGTTTGCTTGGGCTGTAAGCAGCTGATGTATAATTTGATCTTGAAATTGGTGTAGCTAATGTGGCAGAATTACCAAGAGAAAATTCAAAGAAATATTCATTTACATATTTCCTTTCCGTAAAAACACTCACAATAGATAAGAGCACCTGCCGGAAGATCCTGTCCCCAAACTTGTTACTTACTGCAGTAATTAATTTTTTTCTAAATCATACACAAAAAACCATTGTCAAACGCTTTTTAAAAAGAAGAGTAGAGATCAAAACATTAACAACGCGACATGTTTTGATATTACATGTCACTATCACACGCGATGCTTGACTTCCGCGACCCCGGAGTGCAATGTGAGAAGTGAAAACCCAGTTACTGTGCCCAGTAGGCTAAATGCTCCAATTGTCCTTTGACGGTTGAACAATTTGACCCTGCCAGCCCGCGTCGGTTTGAATTGTCGACGTGACGGTTGGAGTCCGTTGCGGGTCTGCTCTCGACTCGCCTCACCTCAGCCGTGTATTGCCCACTTCGTTGGCGATTTAGGACCTTCGAAATGGGAATTTTGGCGATGTGAATGATGGAAAATGTGCGTTATTTATCAGGGCATCTGTTTCTGGCGGAATTGTCTCCATGTCGCAAATGTCACGGAATTTATCGCCTCCGAGAGCGGAGCCGGTCAAGAGAGGTTTGCCAACCTTCTCTTCTCTTCTCTCTACTGTCATCTGGGTGAAAAACTGTCGCCCCAAAAAAGGCCTTAAACAGTGCCTAGGAGGTCTGAAATGCAGTCAGAATACAAAGAAAAACAAGAAGACGCTAAAGGTAAGCTTCAAAGCGATGTTCAATGTACATTTTGCTAATTTAGTGAGCAAAGAATATTTCTCCATACAACGTCTTATAATTTTCTTGCTGTATGAATAATTAATTAGCTAAGTAGGATAATGTTGTTCACGGCTCTCATAGTGAGCTTGGGCTACCTGTGGTTCGAGCGTCGAAAGGAGGACTGATGGTTTCTGTAACGTTCCTTAAAGTTTGTTGCCAGTCCGACGTAAGTTTCAGTTGTCGTCGCTGTAGTTACAGTGGCTTGGTAGATTACATTTGATTGGAGGCATTTTCCTTCGAGTAGACTCCACAAGATTTTCAACAGACACACGCTAAAACTAAGCTACTCATGCATGCCTAACATGAAATCTGTCATCTCGTCACACAACAAATACGTTCTTTCAAATTTCAACTCACCAACGCAACAACCTGACACCTGCAATTGCAGAAAGAAACCAGATTGTCCACTCGAAGGAAAATGCCTGCAATCAAATGTAATCTACCAATTATATAACGTATATATATATATATATATATATATATATATATATATATATATATATATATATATATATATATATATATATATATATATATATATATGATATATTTATTTATTATTATTATTATTATTACTATTATTCGTTTTTTTATTTCGTTTCAAAGATAAAATTGAGCCAAGCATGTTCTGGGAAAAGAGCGGAAAGACTATCTTAGTATGAAATGTAATATAATTTGGAAGAAGGAGAAATCTGACACCATGAAGGTCAGAAATATTCCGACTTCCAGGTGAGAATCGCTGAACTCACGACACTGCGAGTTATAGTTCGGATACTCTAACCACTGAGCTACAAGAGACTTTATGACGAGCGGGGCTGAAAAATCATTTCAACTTTACACCAGGGATAAGTGGTGTGTATAAGCGAGCTACTTAATCTCTTGTTGAAATGTGAATAGCGCTATTCATCGGATAAATGACTATCTAGCGGATAAGTATTAGGGAAACCAATTGCGCTATTGACTGTACTGGATAGAGATTTATCCAGTAAATAGCGTTATCCACCTTTCGAACAACTGGGGCCAGGAGTAATACATGGAAATTCACAGCCAAATTTTGCAAAATTTTATGATAATTAGTATCCGATATCCACCTCGTTCAGAACTGTGATTTCCTTAGTTTTCTCTTTATAAATTATTAACGAAGTTTAGTGTGAGACTTAACAGGCGTTATAATTTTCAGGTAATCAGCTCACATTACGGCTGCCTTAGAAGGAATGTTTCCTGGGAAAGCAGTCAGTTTCCTTCCCTTCTTCACTGTTATCACCAGCCCAAGACTTTTTCGTGAAATTGGATTACACTCGCAATTTGACGGACAACCTTAAATAGTAAAAAAAAGTGAAAAGTAATTCATTAATTACATTATCATTGTAATAACATTGTAATTTGTTGTTGTTGTTTTTTCATTTTCTTTCAAAGAGGCCGTAATAACATTTGTTCACCCCCGATGCAGTTTGTTGTGGTCGGCAGTGTATATTACACACTTTCTGTTTGTTTTGTTTTTTTTTTCGATATTGCATGTTTGTTTGTTTGTTTGTTTTCTCAGAGAGAACTTTAAGTCGTAACATGCATACACTTTGAGGAAGGGAAGCGGGTTACGGAAGAAGGGAAATTTTGCTACTTACCTTCGTACTGGAGACACGCTTCTTTATCAACGTCAGCTATATAAGAGAGACACATGCATATGTTCTAAATACAGTGTATTATTTTTTTTTAATGACTCTTATAATAAATACTAGTGTTACTAGAACAGGTAACACTTCAGGCCGTGTGGTGCTGCAGTATAATAAGGCAACAGATAGCCCATTATTTGAATGTTTTAGGGTTTTGCAATAGCCCAGGTACGATATATTAAAATTCTAACATGACTTCGAGGCTTTCTTGTCATATTACTATATTTGGTATGGTACTTGAGTCTCTTCTGAGGATTGCGAGACCATGGAGTCAAGAAACATTTGCAATTTTGTTCCTAAAGCCTCGGAGTCATGTCAGAATTCTAATATATCGAACGTGGGCTATTCCGGAGAAATATTACGACATTCAAAATGACGCCTCTCGTATGTCGGCCATCTTGGATGTAATTTATATTGTGGATTAATTCTGGGAATGCCATCAAACGTTTTGCCATTTTGATAGGATCCATCGTCTTCCTTAAAACATGTTCACACTGCGTTATATCGGAAACCGTTTATGTTTTCTTCAAAGTGACTTGACAGCCATATGCAAACGCCGACCGCTGATTACTAGCAGATAAGAGCACTGAAAAGATCTTCACGCGGTTAGCACTAGTTCTCACCCTAGTGCCTGAAGGCATGATGAATCACACTCAGTCACAGCCGTCTAAATGTAATTCCTTACCTGCATAGTGTAGTTTGAAACCTAATCCATTAATTTTGTCATTGCTCACGAAAGTAATCTCCATAACATTTGAAAATGATTCAATGAAGGCTGGAAATCTTTCTCCGCAATATTTTCCCATAAACGTTTTGGACTTAAGCCCACTATATATCTCTAGGAAGTCGTTAAAGCAGGAAGGATGGTCTTCTAATTGGAATTCCAGGAATCGCAGTTTTATGGTGTTTCCGCGAGGAACATTGATGGTCCACCGGCAACGCGTTAGCGGTGGATAATACCCAGGATGGTGTGGGGATAAAATCATGCCTGACATTGTGGTAAAGCTTCTGTCGCATTCTGAAAAAGATAATTAATTCAATTCTGACCATACATGTCTCCATGACTAGTGCATTTCAGGGTGAGTATTGTCAATGTTTTACATTCAAAAGATGCGATAAATTCAAACTAAAATGTACTAGTCATGGAGGTATGTATAGTGCGCATTAATTTGGAAAAATTAGTATAACGTCAAAACAGGGAATGTTGTAACGCAGTTTTTTACAGGTTCGTAGGATAGGTTTGTCTTGAAATTTTAAGAAGTTGCAGTGAATCAATCTCGATGAAAGTTTCAGACATTATTATATACTTTATGAAGATTGATACGAAGAGATTTGAAAAAAATTCTTCGGAGTCGTTTCAGAGATTTTTCAAAAGGCGCTAAAAGTCCAAATTTTGAATGAAGTTGCACTTTGACAAGTGGTGAGAAAACGGTTAGATCGCAAGAGAATGAGAACGAAAATACACTAAAATTTCCTAGCATCGAGATATGATATTAAGCAGCATTCTGACGCTCTTTAAGATTAATTTGAGTCATTTATAACGTTTTTATGAAGTAATCTATCATGGCTATTGAAAGTTTAAGGTTTCAAATATACTTTCGTTTTAGTCGAGTCCAAACACACAGAATTTTTTACTTCTTACGGTAGTTGTTTGCTAAGCACCAAACTTTAAGTTCCTAGTGTCGGATTTTCAGTAGCTGGGCTAGGTCCCACAAAATTTGGCTTTTATCAGTTTCAAAGTTTTTTGTTTATTGTTGTCATAGTAATATAGATTTTACTTAAAACTACATTTCCACAAATTTCAATCCATAGCCAATTACTGGTGAAAGTTTTACAGCGATCGGACAAGGAAAAAAACACTCTTAAGGCGATTGAAAAATATTGGTATGACCTCTGGAAAACTGTATCGAAACGCCTTAAAGCAAAAATCTCTATTGAAGATACAACCCCATTATAGTCAATTCAGTAGCGAAAGTGCGACTCCTTCCCGCAGAAAAACCCTATTAGCCTTGGAAGTAACTCCCCCGGTCTCCTACGCGAATCTTGATATTTTTTAAAAAAAATCACTTATTTTGTTATAGGTATTTGTTTGGACGGGGCCCAAGACCACTCTCTAGAGAATGGTTTCCATTAGCGGATTCAGTGGTTTCGTGTGGACAGAGGGCCAATAAGTGTAAAAAAATGTGGTTGTTTAAAAGATATTTGGATCTGCGAGGACGTGGCCTAAGCTAAATAACACTGCACCTTCAGTTGCCGTAAGGGGCAATGGATGACAGTATCCTGGAACCACGTGAATACCTCTGACACCAATATAACCAGGTTCGCTGCCAAAATCTGCTTCCATAGATACCTGCAGAAATATTTAGCAATTATTGAATGAGGCTGAGTAGGATGTGAAGAATAGCAGATCGAGAAGGATGTTATCCACCGAAGCTGAAGTGGATAACATCCTCCAAGACCTACATCATTCTTCACATCATAGGAAAGCCAAATTCAATAATTGTTTTAATATTCATTCAAAATATTTC
>OZ037775.1:67425716-67493216 GCA_964035525.1 Porites cylindrica
TTGATAAAACAATTATTGAATTCGGCTTTCTATCATCTGAAGAATTATGTAGATCTCCATAATTCTTCAGATGATACGAAAGCCGAATTCAATTATTGCTAACTATAGTATGTTCACGGTATGTGGCCGCGGTTACTTGCAGTGCGTACGTCACCTTCAGGATCTGCGCATAATGCGGGTTTTTCGACTTTCACTTCTCCAACAACACCAGCAATAAACTGAGACCAGGGTAAGAGAAGCCCAAGCAAAACGCCTTTACCACAGCCGTGTGACATCCATTTTATATCCTCGTTTTTAAGGGCTTTGTTAAAGATGTTAACATGGCTTATCAGACCAATGAATTGTCCAACTTGAGGATCTTGTGTTGCCAGATCCTCTGCTAGGCCAACAATAAATTCACCATTTCCTGTGGAACATTAAGTGACAGTAAGATTTTTGGAAGCTTCGTTTACCTTCTTGGAGACTAAAATTTTTGTTTCTTTTTGTCCTTTTTTGACTCGAGCAGAAACCTTTCATCTTTTAACTTTCTACATTCGTACTTTCTCAGTGGTTTCAAAGAAACATTCCAATAATTCAGTTTTTATCGTTAAATATGTATTTACAACTGATTCCAGGTACGAGCGAAGTAGAATAAGGGCGGGTTATTTAGTTTCAAGTTCTACTCAGAGCAACAAAACCACAGCATGGCAGAAGTGCATACCAGGAATAGTTTCCCCCTCAGACAATTTGGTTCCTGAAAATATTGACCAGTCGTTATGTAGAGTGACGTTTCCGCCTTCAGAAGTCCATACCAAACAAATATGATGCCACTTGCCGTTATTTGCTGCTGAGGTAGTTTTGGTCCTAGAAAAAAGACAATATTGTATTTTAATATCGTAGGGGGGAGCGATATTTTATGGAAGATAAAAACAAACAAGATGAACATTTCCCTGCCTGTTAGGAAGAGGCAAAATAAATTGAAATTAAGTACACTTACCGCTTCGACTGCCCTACATAAATGTAGAATCCTCGATAGTCCACAAGTGCAATAGCAGGGACGTATCTCCCGTTAGTGTTATATCGGACTCTGTACCATATGGGAGTCCCTGCACTCGTATTATCGGAAGTCTTCATCCAGAAACAGATCGTGAAAGCATCGAGATCTGGAAGATCAGGTATGTTGACATATCCATTGTGATTTTCAACAAAGTTCAGTTGGTAACTATCGTCCTTCATAAAGCCTATAGAAAGATAACATCGAGATTAAAGTGCTTTACCTATTCACGATGACGATCGCGTTGCATGAACCACAGAAAAATATAGTTTGATATCTAACACCTAGCTTTTTATTACAACACAAATGTACTGAAAATTAAAGGGAATAAAATGTCCCCATTTTTAACTACCTGGTTCTGATATTCTCCCCTTGCTTTGCAAATACGACGTAACTGGCTTGGTAATGGCGGCCGTATCCAGACCCACTGCTTGTTTCCAGGGTGAAACGTTTTGGTTAGAATTTTCCCATCCACATAAACCTTCGCAAAAGTGAAAACATCCAGCGTTTACTAGAAAAGAGTAGAGGACAGAGAGAGAGAGAGAGAGAGTTGAAAAATTTGACAGCAAGATACGTAATGAAACAGCACCTAGAAAACGAATGAAAAACGTCGATGTAAAATGGATGAATCATGCAATTTGTGGATTGACTGGCAATCAATAATCTGTACGTAAAGGAAAAAATAACAACAACAGAAGTAAAAATTGATTGATTGATTAATTGATTGATTTACTCAATTCAATTACACAGATATTCAAAATAATACAATTAAAAGCATAGAGAACCAAATATAATATAAGTGATATCTGTATAATTAGGACAGTTTATACAGAACACGAGGATTCCTCACAAGAATTAATTATAGAACTGCCTAGAACAAACAATAAAATATAAAAAAAACTATATACAGGAATATTCTAATCCCAAATATATATTCATAAAATCTCGTATGCTTTTCATTCTAAAATTTAAATTTCAAACGTTATATGTAAGCGTTTTTATCACGCGATCACTTTTCTTGATGTAGACCCTGACGCTTCAGTGTTATAATGGAGTTTAACTGAAGAGTGGGTCACCTTTTCGGTGGCCTACGAAACAGGCTTGTATATAATACCCATGTACTCAGGATTTGAGTAGTTCACCTACTGGTCTATATATATATATATATATATATATATATATATATATATAAATCAAAATGAAATTCATTAACTTTCTTACTAAACAAAGATAACTGATAAGTTATTTGTAGGGCTTTCCAACACAAATGAACGAAGACTATACAAAAGATCAGGGTATCATTGTTAACAAAGAATACTCTAGAAAGGGATGAGTTATTTACCAGTGCGGAAATAGATCAAAAGCAACTCCTTACTAGAAAATCTTGATCCTCTTATTGGGTGGTGCTGGTTCCTTGATTAAGTTCCACTGCACCACAAGTATTCCTAATCCATACCTATACATGCATGTATTGTGTTGTGTATTCTTGTAAACAAAGGGGAACTCACGCGCTTCTTGTGCGCCGACGCTCCGTTATTAACTATTATTGCTAGCAAAACTTTCATACCAACACCCCTGCAAAGGGTAAGAGCTTCTTCCGTCGTAAGCGGTCGCAGAAAGACCATGAGATCTCTCAGGGAACCATGGAGTTTTTCCCTTGTGTCCTTTTTGAAACCAAGCTCATATGTCGTGTGATTTGTCAGGATGAGGTCAATATCTTGACCAGTATAATGTTGTTCTCCTGTGTACACACCATTCAAGTACAACTTTCCAGTACGGGTAGAGCGATTCCAGACAAATACCATGTGTGTCCAGATTTTTGCATGAATGTCTCTAAATTATAATAGAAAATCGATATAGCCCACAATCATTTAAAATTCTTATGCACTTAAAAGTGTCCTACTCGAGAACTAGAATGTACAGCACCATACCACATCACATCGAAATTTCGCAAGGATTAGCCTTTTTTAGCCTTAATTAACTATGCAAATTAAAAAGCAAATAATTCAACCCTTTTTGAGTCTAACAACCATCGACTGGAAGCAAAATCATGACAATAAATGTCTAGTAATTTTTTATGGGCACTCAGCAAAGTTGATGCTGTTTCATCGTCTATCATAATTCCTTACCAGGCCTGGTATTCAAGAACAAGTGGAAAAGAAAAGTCGTGCGAACGCGTTTTTACTTACCTATCGCTCGTCATATTAAGCAAGGTCTGCACTACATCACTTCGTCGCAATTCCACGAATACTTTTCTGTGATTCACATACAGTCTAAAGTGCCCTGGTGATGACCAATCAGAAATGAGATGTCCAAGACGGTGTGAATTGTGGACGTTAAATCGAAGGGCGATTGAAAAGCTGCTCTTCGTGAAATTGATTGCAGGAATTTCTGCATAACCAGATCTTCCGTCAAGGTGCAAAGATTTTATCCCGCCGTCAGTTTGGTATGAAGCAGTACCTTTCAAGCTAAAAGCATATGGAATAATGTTTCTCATATATTCACCAGGCTTGAAATTAACTATTATATATCTATCGTTAAGCATAAGCACAAATAGACATTCTAGTCCTAGCAGTATGCAAGATATTTGGCACATGAGCCTTGTTTAGTGGCCGCTTAGTTACCACCAGTGTCCGCCTTAGTAGTAGAGCATCTGGACTAGTAACCAGAATGTCATAGCTTCGATTCCCATTGGGCTGGAGTACTCGGGTTTTTTTCTTCCGAGTCGTCTCTGAGTCACTGATTGAAAGTTAGAATTCTTTGCCAAAGTTTTTAGGACATGACATATTTCGATACTCGGATAAACAATATGTAATAAATTAGCAACTGCGTTTACATTTCTGTTCTATGCCTATTTTCAAATCTCTGTCTAGCCACCATTTTCTGAATATTCCACATTAACACCCTATTTTGTTGATTCTTGAGTAGTATGGGGGTGAAAAACTGTTTACCTATGGGTCCTTTAAATCGAGTGCGTGTTTTTAGTACTAACAATTTAGATCATCGTATTGTACATTCAGTATCGCAAGTTTTAAGTTTGTTACTCACTGGGCAGAGGGCTATCATGATCTTGTATTAGGCATACCTTATATTTCCGTCGCTTCCGTCTAGTTTCCAGAAATACTGCGTTTTAAGGAGGTTTTTTCCATATTCTGTTCTATTTTCTACGGAAATATCAAAAACATTTAACAAAGTTAAACTGAAATGGCGTACATTAAGAGCTTGATTAACTGGCACATTCCTATGGCAGTGTTTAAGAAACGCTGTACAAAAAGAGATTTTTTAAATTTAGTAATAGACTGGGCGTGCTTTTCATTGGCATCCTTCAGTCTCCAAAGAATATGGTGCCGCGCTCTGATTAGTGGTTGTCGAACAGCGCCTGTGTGTCTGGAAAGAATGACAGAATGACAGTCCCTTTCACACTTACAGTGAGCAGATTTGATCAGTTGCTGGCCTATCTCCTTGATCTCGGACCTTACTCGTTTGTCTCTTTGTCTCAGCCTGTTCGGTAGATGTCTTTTCAAACTCAGGGAGACCTTGCTGCACATGCCTGCCTCCAAGGTGAGCGTCCTGAAGCCAAGGTTTCCCGTCCGTTGACGTCAATGCCCAAGGCCTTCAGGTACCTCTTGCAGACAACCTTATAGGCAGCGTAATTGAGGTCTGCCAGTGGGGCGCTTTCCGTTAGCCAATTCTCCATAAAGGAGATTCTTTAGGATCGGGCTGTTAACCATTCTCACAACATGGCCGAGCCAGCGCAAACGTCTCTGTTTCAGAAATGTATACATACTGGGAGTTTCAGTTCATGTTCAGCTCGCTCCAGGAATGTGTTGTTTGGAACTCTGTCCTTCCAGGTGATGCTAAGTATGCGTCGGAGACAGCGCATGTGGAAAGTGTTAAGCTTCCTCTCCCGTTGTGCGTGAAGAATCCAGGACTCGCCGCCGTACAGCAGTGTGCTCAAAACGCAAGCTCTGTAGACCTGGATCTTGGTATTTTCCGTCAGCTTCTTGTTGGACCATACTCTCTTAGTCAGCTTGGAAACGGTAGTAACAGCCTTGCCGATGCGCTTGTGTAGCTCGTACTTCAGAGAAAGAGTATCAGAGATACGAAGTCATTGACAATCTCCAGTTCATGTTTCAAGATTGCAATGTTGGGAAGTGAGTCCACATTCCGAGCCAGAACCCGTGTCTTCTTCAGGCTGATGGTCAGCCCAAAATCTTGGAAGGCCTTCCTGAACCGGTTCATGAGCTGCTGAAGGTCCTCGGTTGAATGGGCGGTGATGGCTGCATCGTCGGCAAAGGAGAAATCAGGCAGACACTTCATTTGGACTTTGCTGTTAGTCTGGAAAGGTTGAAGAGATTTCCGTCTGATATGGTCTGCAGATAGATGCCCTCTGTTGCAACTTCAAAGTCCTGTTTCGGCAGGACAGCGAAGAAAACCCGAAATTTGGTCGGTGCTACGACGCAGTCCTGCTTCACTCCACTCCAGATGTCGAAAGGGTCTGATGTTGAGCCGTCAAAGACGAAAGAGACCCCTTCTTGTCTTCTTGAAAGGATCTAATTATGCTGAGCATGGGTGGACTTCCGATTTTGGGCAGAATCTTGAATAGGCCGTCTCTGCTTACCAGGACAAAAGCCTTCGTGAGGTCTATAAAGGCTGCGAAGAGGGTACTTTTAGGTATTCAAAATTACATTGTAACAGAACAATGCCGTTTGGAAAATATTTAAGGATAAAGATCATAATGCATTGCACTACCGAAAAAATCAGCCGCTCTGAAATTGACCGAGAAGAAGTCTTATTTTTAACTAAGTTGCTTACCGCTGTGAAGTGATGACT
The DNA here is from genome assembly GCA_964035525.1 of Porites cylindrica. Lineage (NCBI taxonomy): Eukaryota > Metazoa > Cnidaria > Anthozoa > Scleractinia > Poritidae > Porites > Porites cylindrica. The sequence goes on from OZ037775.1 coordinate 67,431,583, forward strand.
CGCACAAATTTGGTCATCGCATCGTAAAAATAACCCAAGCAGTTGTTGATCAAAGGCGTGAATCACATTATCTACTTAAATATCTTCATTTCCAGTCCACAAATATCAATTATTTCATCAGCTTTAAGTCAGTGACATAATTATACTAAAAGCAACTGACTCTTATGCTATCAGGAACGTGTCTCCCTTTCATATTCCCACCATGCAACTCAATAGGGCTATCACTTTCTAACACTTACCTTGCCAGGGAATTGCTTGACATATTTCGGTTTGAAAGGTTATGTCGTCCACGGCGAGGAATTCCGACTTCAAGGAAGTCCGACCTTCAAGAAGGACCTAGTTACATCCCAAAAGTCAAAAATCAAAGAATTTACACTTGTCATGATACTAAAGTGTTTTCTCGGTAAGACAAAAGGCAACGTCAAAGCGTGACATGCAAGTTTCCAAGTCCCTTTTACCGTAACACTTCTTCTTCAGTGCCCACCTGTTTTTTAATGGTCGTTTCCTCATTTTGGCAGAGAAGCTTGTAAATAGTTACAAATAAGCCTCTAAACATTCAAATAACTTGGAAAAACATGCAATCAAACGAAACACTTTTTTAAAACTTGGCAGTTTAATCGGTAATTTATAGCATTTTTAGCTTGAGCCTGTTTTGTCTGTTAAGTCAAACTATGACATTGTATGCTTGTCAAGAAATTATCGGCACGAAAACATCAGATGAAGTAAACAGGAATAATTCAATAGCTTTAGAGGTTTCTATTTAACTGAGGTATTCACCTGGTTTGGCTTTGAGCCAGAGTCGATTGGCAAGCGAACATACATCCAATGTCCAGCTTTTCCTTGATGAGAGTCTGAACTCCACAAATTGGCTTTAGTTTCATTGATTATTAAATACACCTGAAGAGAACTGGATCCAGTGGTTCCTGTATGATACCAGAACTGCATACAGTTCCAACCTGCTTCAGGCAAAATGCGTCGACTTTTCAATGTCCCATAGCACCCCGATTCTTTGTACGCGTTGGAACAATCTTGCAAATATGTAAATCCTCCTGCAGAATATCACATTTAAGGAATTTACAGCGAAATCCTCTATTTGCTTTATTAAAACAAAAGGGGAAAATATACGTACCCAGGGTGTTTTGCCAATTCTTTTCCAAAAATTTCAAAGGGGAAAGTTTGCTCATTCGCCAGTTGTCGCTCGGCTTCCAAGCGCAATGATCCAGCTCAAACAGACATCCCGGAAGCTCTGTTAAATACAGCAGTTGAAGAGGAGAATAAACCGGTAAAGTGAACACATTCGTTTAACCCGTGTCTTCGGACATAGGTAGTTTAAATCGATCACGACGAGGACCTTTTCAAAGTCTCCGGAGACAACATAGATATAAGACACTGTTCCAAAAAATGATACTTGAAAATTTAGTGAATTCACCATTTTCGCACTGCTCATAATGTGCTCTGTTTGCTCCCGAAAATCTTGCGTACGCATTCTTCTCGATATCTTTCGGGACAGTTGCACTGCCCCAATGAAATTGATAACAATGATTAGGAACAACTCTAGGGTAGGGAGGGGAGGGCGTTGAGGTGCAAACACTGCGTACTATGGGAAATGCGAAAATGTCTATGGGCAATGCGAAAGTGTGAAAAGTACTATCATGCCATTTACATATCATTCGCGCTTTTAACTTTTTTCAAGCTCGACTGTACCAGGTACAAGCCCTAATTGAGGCTTTCTTCTTTAGCCAGACGTTAAGTAGAATTTAAAAAAAGTTTCGTAATGGTAAACTAACCACTCCCCGTTATGGTGTCACATATATTTTCGCCAAGTAAGAACAGATCATCAACGGCAATGTCTCCGTAAATTCCACCACCAACCGCAACACCCTCTACGATGACCTGGAAAGAGGAATCAGGCGAGTTACTTTAAAGGGTGCCATATCTCAGTTCAACGAACATATTATTCAACAACGAGATCCGTTCTCGCTTACAAAGGATTTGCCATTTTCTAAGTTAAATTGAGTGACGAAAGCTCACTTGCATTCCTACGCACTGACTCATAAATTTCGATTCAAAATTATAGTAGTCATCCAGGGGAGAATCAATCAATTTGTGACTGAACTATCTGCCCTCAGTTTCTTTGAATAGCCCTGCGTATTATGGACAAAAACTATATTTATTTAATTTATATCATGAATCTACAGCAACAACAACAACGTCTGACTAGCCCTCTCATTTTCCGATTGTCAAATCTCAGTGATAAAAGATCATCATTAGTAAGGATAGCAATTTTTTGAACAGTTACCAAGTTATTTGTTGCAAAATCACCCCTACCTTGTAGCTTTTCGAGTCGCCTTTGTATCCAACTTGTCCAAATTTCCATTTGTCACCTTGTGCACCAATCATATTCCAAACCAGCGTTTTCGTTTCATTTTTTTGAATGTAGACTTTCAAGCTCCCGATATCTTTTCCTTTCATGTGATACCAAAACTGCAAACAAATAGGTTTACCAGGACCAATTGCACTGCTGGCCAGAATGGCTCCCTCACGTGCCTTCTGCTCCGATGCTTCCAGAAATAGGTATTTTCCTTGATAGATAGGTAAATAAATACAAACAAAGGAATTGCAGAAGTAAAATTAATACATAAATAAACCCAGAAAGAACAAAAGACAAAGTGCATCAGAAATCTTATCAAAGCTTTTGGTCTTTTACACGTTGTCATAATAAGAACGTTTAGTTTGGAACAGCTGTCAAGTTCAGTTGATGTATCAGCCCATCATTTAAGAGCTATTCGTTTCTCTTAGCATTTTCTTTATTGCGTTGTTTCTACTATTGTTATAACTATTTTAATTTTCTTTTTAAATATAAACTCAGTGCAGCTTGCTGTTTATGGGATAGTTTGTAGCACTTGTTGGCGCCTTTCCAAAAGGGAATACGAAGAGAAAACTGAAATACTTGAGACTTAGTATCACTCAAACCAACCTTCAGGTCCAAGTGTGGTGTGATCATAATCCGGGCCAGTATTCTTCGTGCGTGTTAAGCCAGATCCAATGCGCCAATGACCCTGTTCCATCCCGCATAGCCCATCCTCAAAATCGCATTTAACTAACAGAATGCACAAGAAAGACTTCGTAAGTAGAGAGCAATGTCATTTCTGTTGTCGGCAAGAAATGATAAATCATAGAAAGGTAGTGTTTATTTGTATTATATTACGCCTAGATACATTTAGGATACCTGGATTACTCAGATCTCATCAATTTACCTGCTGCCTATTGGCAGACATGCCTTATTCATGTTATGAACAAAACGAATTTTAGAGAAGTAATTGGGTTCATTTCCCAGAATGGAAACTAAGCTTTTGCACTTGCCTTTTATGATAATTTAATTTTAAGCGACTGTTTCACTGTTACAGGTAAAAAGTGGTCTTCATTTTTCAAAAAATCTAGGACAAGATACTTATTTCCATACCTTTGTTTCCAACACACTGGTAAAATTTTAACGAATCCGTATAGTTAAACCAATCACACCTCAGATTAAGCAATGGACAGCGCGAAGACCCTGAAGAAACAAAAGTACCGTCTAATGAATTCATTACTTGATTATTATACATAGTGTCGTTTATTATTACAATTGTAATTGACTTTAATATATTTATTTATTGTTTATTTTATTATTGGTTCATTTATTATTGCTGCACATTAAACGTTTAAACAGATTTTTATTTAATTTATTTGGTTTCTTTGTACCTTTCCCTTGCTTATGTAATATTCGTTATCTTGCGCTTATTAAAAAGGTTAAAGGTTTAAATTGTTATCACGTCGGTTGTAACGTCACATACAATTGCATCATGCATCACCGTATATTGGTATATTACCCGTAACTGAACATGATCGTGGATCGATCGAAACATCAGATATCAAACAGTGTCGTTTCTATATCATTTAACATTCTGGGACTGACCACTTTAGTATTTAGAACCTCAGTTTAGCAAGGGAAATAAAGCGTAGGCATTGGTATCTAGCTACGAATTTGGTGGAAACAGCTATTCTATTCGGATTCTGTCCAGGTCTGAAAACAAACTCAGGTATTGGCAGCAGCTTTCTTTCTGAGGTTAGTCAAGACATTTACCTGCGCAATAATCTGTGCATTGTCATGAATATAAATAAAAAGAACGACTTTTTGTGCTAAAATATTGAAATGTTTACCGCTCACACTCTGTGAAAACACCTTTAACGCGATAGATTCAGACGTGTAGACATCTACACCAAGTTTACTTATGTATCGCCGATAAAACGTTTACTAGCTAAATTATACTAAGCTGAAAGACAAATCGCTGGCTACTTTAATGTGCAGCAAAAAGAGCCATCAAAGTCGAATCAAAGAAAAATACATGTAACAAATGCGAAATTAACCGCCGCCTGGTTAGCTCAGTTGGGAGAGCGCCGGTCTACTGAGCGGGAGGTCGCGGGTTCAAACCCCGGCCGGACCAACACTCAGGGTCTTTAAATAACTGAGGAGAAAGTGCTGCCTTTGTAATAATATCTGCAAACGGCTAGACTTTCTAGTCTTCTCGGATAAGGACGATAAACCGTAGGCCCCGTCTCACAAGCCCTTGCACATGTATTAAATCTGTGGGACGTTAAAAAACCCACACACTCTTCGTAAAGAGTAGGGCACGTAGTGCCCGGTGTAGTGGCCTATCTCACTTTCACACTCATGTATGGGGGCATCATTACTCATTCCTTCACTACTTGTAAACTGCACCTTAAGCAGTCTGGCAAAGTCCTCCAACCAGTGTTGTAAATTATCCCTGAAAAGCCCTGAGGGGAGTGGATAATAAGATATTTACAATTACCACATATAGATGGCTCATCTGTTCCATCTTCACAGTCCGTAGCTCCATCGCATGTGAGAGACCATGGTACGCAACCACCTCCAGCGCAAGAAAGAGTATCTTCTGAGCAGCTTTGCCCTATATTAATGAGATCCTAAAGTAACAAATATGATCCCGGGAAATAATTAACTTTTTTGAATCTGTTGCTTACCACATCTTGCCTCGTCTGTTCCGTCCTTGCAGTCCTTTCTCAAGTCACATATCTTCTCCACACCAAGACATTCTCCAGTAGGACACTCAAATTCTGTTGTGAGGCATTTACAGATTTTCTCGTCTGATTCGTCCCCGCAAGCATTGTCTCCATCGCATACTAGGTCTTTGCTTACGCATTTTCCATTGTCGCACTGAAAACTACTTTTGCTCTCACACACGAATCCTGAAAAAATGACATTATAGTGACAGTACGTGAAGCTCCTTGAAGTAAAAAAGCCGCTTCTATTATTTGCATATTTCAATCACTCATATGTTCATATAAGTGCACAGACTTTGCGCCACCGGACAGCTGAACGTACACAGATGGTTTTAAGAATCCCATTAATGGACAAAAGTGATGACTATTAAAACAGAGTACATACCAGGTAAACTATGAGGCGGTAGTTGCTCACACTGTGTTGTAGTGATATTAATGCTTTTAACTGCCCCGCGATTAAAACCAGACGGCTGTTTTCCGGTAGCAACAATAAGAACCTACAAAATATATAGAAGGCATGATTAAATAAATCAATCCTATAACGACACGAAAAGATAGATTATGCTACTCCAAGGACATCATACCTTAAAATCCTCACTTGTTTTGAATGACACTTGGCCTGTCAGCCAGGTTTGGCCCTGGTAACCATGGAGACTCCACAAAGGGACATTTTTTGATGATGTCAGCAGCTTAAAAGTTACTGATGATCCAGAATCATGAGCGGAAAAATTGTAAGAGAAGGACAGGCACAACCCAGTTTTTTCATAAATAAGATTTTTTGAAATCCATGGGCTCTCTAGAACACTAACTTTGTCGTCAAAACGGGCCACAACTCCTGAATATACACAAAATAACACATCAATTAATTCCCACTGTCTTTATTATAAAGTTCAAAGAATACCCCCCAAAACAATATAACATATTTTTTTCCGAAACAAGGCTTGGTGACGAGATAATAGGCTGATTTAGCAACAGGACGGGAACGTCAGTTGGCGACGGGAAAGCGCGCGGAAAAACTAAACACGACTTCCGGTGACTAATTTGCCTCTCTGCCATTGGTTAAGCCCGTCCTGTTGCTAAATCAGCCTAATAATAAGAAACCGCTGGGATAACGGGCCTGTGGCAGCCAAGCGTTTGCTGTCGGCTCCTCCTATCATTGCGTAACAATGTGACGGAAGAACTCTGTAGCCTCAAAATTATGTTTTCCTTCCGCAGTCATCAACTATATTGTGCAAGGTATTATTCGCAAAATGGTACTCTGTGAGTTGACATGCGTATAAAAAATTGCTTAAGATGGTTTACCACGCGCATAACTAAAGTTTAATGTACAGCTTCCAATGCAATATGCACCTTTTAGATCGTAGATTGCAATTCCTGAGTGCAAGCCTGTTCGTCTTTAAAGGGATAGTGGCCCGACTATGCGCACGCTCGAGCGTTATCTGTTATTTCTTAAAAAGACAATAGAACTGTCATATTGACGCGACAACATTTCCTTCCGTACCGCCCACGGAGATTTGTTGTTTACATTCTCAAGTAATATTTTTGACTTTTGAAGAAATCTTGCGTCATATTAAAATTTAGCTCTCGGTACGAAGACTTATCGTGATCTTGTCGCTAGCTCGGCCGCCTCGCTACCCGAAAAGGTCGTTCCGCTTGCTTTTAAACAGCTTTTCTACTGTGAAACTCATGTCAGAGGTCAATTTGTGGCAAGTCCAAGTCCAGTAATATTTGATTGCGTTCTAGCCTCAGAAGTTTGAAAGATATGAATAAAAATGCAATCTCAACGAGACGAAGCCTCGCGAATGTTATTCAAACATCATATTGTGATTTCACTGCACTCGTTTCTCTAAACATGTAATGTCTGTTTGTTTGATTTTGTCGGCCGTAGAGAAGTTTATTTAAAAGTTTACTAACACGTCGTTGCAAACTGTGCTTGACGGACTTTAATTCCACAAGATCTCCTCTGTCACATCCATGTCTTGATGATTTCATTCTTTCATAGTGTTTATTGTTGCTGTTCCACTTCTGCGCATTCCTTTCGCGGTTATCTGAGCTTGTATGGAAGATAGCGGGAGAAATAAGCCTTAAACTGGCATTAAAGCGTTTCCCTTTTCTTGGTCCTCCAGCCAACAGCAATGAGAATAACACCAAAAAAACCCGATTTCGCCCAAATCGAAACTTACTGGAAACAATATATCATTGATCTGCAATTCTGAGAACTTTCAGTGTAGTACCGAACTCTGTCAAGCGTAATACAAACGGATTTTTCAACGTTCTCTTACCCTGCTCGCATCTTTTGAATTTCGCGATATTCCGTTAGAAAATCAAAGTTCGGCGCATGCGCAGTAACGGGATAGCTACATTCAGGTGCCATTACATCACATTTCGGTCGAGATTAAAGGCTCATGTACATGGGTTATTATAGAGTCAACAATACAAACCTTTGCCAGACGGTGAAAGTGTCCAGCCATTATCTTTACTGTTCCACCAACAAAGGTCAGATGTGAAGCTGCAACTTTCAACTAGGATAGCTAATTAAAAGAGGAAAAGTGGAATCTTTTACTGGATAATAAATACTTCAAATAAACAGGAATATTTTTTACCTCGACGTGGATTGACATACCTGAGATATGAACTTCGTTAATTTCCCTTGAAACCTCTGTTGTATATGACAAGGAATCGACCAGGTTGTACGTTACCTAACATACGACGATACGTAGTGTCATTTGGAAGGCAAATGCTTAGTAAAAACATAATAATTTAATTATTAAATAAATACGAGAAATTCAAACTACTTACATTAATTTGGTATGTTCCTTCCTGTTGAAAGGTGTCGAAACTAGTGTTGAAATAGCGCTCTTGACAATCCATCGCTAAACCATCATGAACTAAAATCCTTTGCGCACCAAATCTTAAATGTAAGCGAGTGGGACATGCAGAGCAGTGTAATCCACGATAGCAATATTTGTAATAAGCTATGGTTGAAGAAGAGAAAAGGACTTGACAATCTAAACAGGTTAATCAAGATAAAGCAGGCTTATTGTCTGGAAATTATAATTCATTACAAAAATTTTTGATATTCTTTAAATTTATAGTTTTAAGCACTATGATGGAGTTGGAGTTCAAATTGTGGTTAATCATTTTCCAGTAATAAAAATAATATTTTTGCTACTAGAACAAATATAACAGAAATTAACAAGAAGATTTAGTCACTCTTTTCACATACGAGTTATTTCCGATAAGCAAATCAAGCTACCTAAAATACCTTGAATAAGAAGTTTTTCACCAGTCTTGAGGGTGAACTTTTTAGGAATAGACGTTATGTTAAAGTTTATATATCCAACACCTGTAGGAAATGCAAATTATACCAACAATAAGACAGATTTCGAATCCTTCATTAACTGCATAAAAAGAAAATCGATGTTTTCCAAACAAGGATTTCCGTCAAGACAACTATTAATCGGATCGGTAAGACAAAGTGTTCAGAGCCGACGTGAATAATTGAAAACTTGTGGATGAGTGGCATTTTCGTTGATTTATTAACCTTTTTCGGCAAAATCGCGTTGGATAATAGGATTACTTAGTCGGCTTCACACCCGTGAATCGCCCGCAACAGCCAGTGCAGATTCATGTCCCTTGCAACACTTGTCATGATAAGGCCATAAATAACTTTGACAACTAATTTGTGAAGGGGGAAGTGATCTTTCAAACCATACCCGAATGAGCAAGTTTCAGTCAAACTAGCCACATACAAAAAAAGAAAAGAAAACAAAAAACAGGTTGAGTTCCGACCGGAAATTTTCAACGCAAACATTGTTCTTAAGTTACCTTCAAAGAACTTTACGATCCTCGGAATTTTGACGGAATTTTTCTGGCTAAAGAGACGCTAATAGTACATGCCCAACAAAAGGAAAATCCGGGAGAGAAAAAACAAAAAAAAGGGTAGGGAGAGAAAGCGAAAGGTAAAAGTCCATGGAACAAGGGCCGGCGTCAGTAAATAGCAGGGAGTCTCCGCTTGAGAAAAACAATTTGTTAGAAAACATGTGCAGACATAAAAAAAATTTTAACGCCTACGAAGGGTGTCGTCGTTCAGTAGCATCAGCTGCATGTAATTATTTACCTGGCTTCACCCAAAATAAGTGAGCCGCAGATATTGGGCCTTTGTATGTCCCATTTGGTAGCTTCATTCCTACGGAGGCACAATCGCTTCCCCCAGTTTGTTTCATTAGTAGCTCCACCGAGTACAACTGGCATTTCTTTAACCAGATTTCTTTAGATGTCTGGAGAGAGAGAAATCTAAAGAAACGTACACAAAAAAGGGTACGGATGATAATTTTACATGATAAAAATTTTTTTATAAATAAAAAAAAAACATGCATGCATACACACACAAAACGGCACACTGTGTTTGACTTTTCATAGCGAAAGTTCATTCTCATGACAATGATGGTTTTAGGATATCTAGGAAAAACCGTTGGTCCTAAGGAACTAAATTCAAACTTTAATTAGTGTGTTTTGTTAAGGCAAAGCAAATAAAATTTTGAGCCTGGTCTTTTCCGCGGTTGGTGATTTATAAGCTGTATTATCGCTAATTTTCAAAAAGTAAAACAAAAATTTGATTCGTTTTAATTTAGACAAAGTCGAATTATTTTTTACGCTCAACAGATAAACACTCTACACGGATCGCAGTCTAAAGGGGATAAAGGGTTTTACGTCGAAGAGCCGTTTGGTTTTCAGGAGAACCTAACCTGTTTATCAAATGACAATGTATTCTTACTTGTCCCATTGATTGTGGTCTGTCTGAAAGTCCAGTTTTATCAGGAGCAGTTTGTCTGATGCTTCGTCGTCCTTCATTTTTCCAACGAGCTCTACCCTCTCTGGTTGTAACCAAAGCTCGCAATTGTCATCGCGTGCGACGAAGAAGGTGTAGTTACCGCTCTCAGGTACCTTAAGCGAGACAAAAAGAATTAAAATAGAATAAGTGACACGAGTGGTATGCGTTACTACGTATACCTGTCACTAAATGCTCAAGGAATGTCAGAAACGGGTAAATTTTACATTGAAAAGGAAATATTAAAAGGAAAGAGATATTTGGGCTGACGAAAAAAAAAATCGAAGCAGAAATTAAAAAAACATCCGTGCAATCCTTTAAGGAGGGTTCTTGGTCGAAAGTCAGTACCTCTTTATGTACAACACCTAAGTTCTTATTTATGAGCATAATCTGAGACCAAATTTTACAGAAAAAAAAATAATATTAGAACTATGTACCTGCAAATACCCTGTCAGACGTTGTCCGTAATTTTTATGGAAATTGGAGGGAGAGTCAAACTGTGGGAGAATGTTCACAACATCTGGATCAGTGCTAGGAGGCCTGTTGTCTGCCCGCAAACTCGTTATCGTACCAGAAGGAATATTGTACCAAAGTTCTTGAAGAACGCCATGAAGACTTTTTTCGGTTTCTGTGTATTTAATAATGGTCGAATATCTTGTAAATACCAAGAGAATAAAAAACGTGCTTTTTAGCAGCAATGCTCATAAAAAATAGTCGCAATTTTTCGTCTGCGCATCATTTCTTCTGTTCACATCAGGGTTGAACACTGTATCTTGCGCGCTCCAACGTCAACATCAAGATCTCAAGGAGCAAGGATGGTACAGTTAGTTGGCTAGTGCGCGGCCTTCAGTGCGCGAGGTCCCGAGATTGATCCGTGGTGACATCACGTCCTTGTTTTGAGTTCAACTTCTCTCCTTTCTGTGTAGCTTTGACCAGCTTTAAATACCCTTAAAAAGGAGCATTGATGGAGAGAGGGGGATGAAAATGAGCGCACCATCGACCTCAAATTTATCAGTTATTACTGTCACGAGTTATCGACGTAAAATATGGTTGCTTTACCATTTTTTGCACAACATGGGTGCCAGCATCTCCAAACAATGAGATTGTGTCAAATTTGCAACGTGGAGGTCTTTTAAACGAATGTTCCTTTGGATTATTTGGTTTTCAATTTGATAAATGAAAAACAACTATCTTTATTGAGGAATTAAGATTATAATATAATCTTAATTATTATCAATGCGAGTGAAGCAAAAAAACGTTTACATTTCTTACCTATTGCCGTTACCATCACCTCACACAGGCTTAGTTCGCCCACACCGTCTTCATAAATAGTTACATTTGAAGCAGAAATCGACGGTTCACAGATCATCAGTGTTTTTTGTCTGTCCTTCCAGGAGTAAACTTTACAGTTTGCTTTTACGGTTTCTAAATTGTTGCTTAAAATGAGATTATGTTTGGTCACTTCTGCAAGGCAGCACCCTGGCCTATTAATGATCCAGATTTTGCTGATAAATGCTGGTCTTTGCAAAGTTACACTCCACCAGACTGGCTGACCCTGTGGTAAAGAAAGTTACAACAAGACCGTACTCTCAGTATTTGTTGTGGTTCAATTCATTCTAAGATGAACCTCTTTGTTTTTGGTTTCAAACTGGATACCATATATTACCATATCCATGAACGAAGGGAAATTAATTTGAATTAGATGTAAACTTAAACCAAAGTATTAATTTAGTAAAAGGGTGGGGACGTTTCTGGAAGTAGTGAGCATAAATTATCTTGACAACTAGCAACTCAATTACAAATATAGACGATTTAACTGTTAGCAAAGCTGTTTGATGATCCATCTGATTAGCAGGGTACAACTGGAATGGATTATTACCGCAAAAGTACTTACCCTTTGCCCTTTAACTGTGAAACAAGACGCAATGTTACCGTCGACAGCATGGAAGGGCTCACCACTGCTGTTGGCCTGGGATGAACGGACGGATTGCCAACCGACCAGAAATCGTCCTACGCATTATTTAACAATAGTAAGAGCAGAATTAAAGAATCGTCTTCAAGGAAGGTTTCTAAAATTTGTCTAGTGATCTTCTATGGATCTAAGACAAACCTTATTCCCCCAAAAAAACTGGATATCAAATTACCATAATGAAGGACTTACGTTCATCTGTTTCACAGATCGTAAATCCAACGTAATACCGACGAGAACAAGACACCGGGATGAGCTTCCATTCAGGTGAAAGCCATTTCACTAGCAAGCCACACTCTCCGCTCCGCAAAATATCGGGATACCCAGAATACCAAATGCTAGTTGAAATATTACTGCCATCTAACCAATGCCACGTGCCGAACTTACGAATACCAAGAAATGCTTTGATGTTTTCATCTGGGTACTTTTTGGATATGTTAGTGAGATGGTTTGCGATAATTTTTCTTTGAACTTCAGATTCAACGACGGCTAGGTCACTTCCTAGTAGTTTGCACGACCAACGAGCCCAGTCCCATTCTCTGGCAACGGAAGTCTCGGCAAACACTCGAAAACATGAATCATTCACCACGAACCAACCGGGATCACACGATGATGCTGTGAAACCAATCACGAATGTAACGTTTTAACGGAGTGAGTATTTTGTCAAAAGATTAAGTCAACCTGATTCAATGATGCTTGCGGTCAGGAAAAAGTATTTTTACAGACTACATATCTAGATGAATTTTTGAAAACTTTACCGCCAAAAAGACCCTTTCCATGTGGCATTTTTTTTTTCTTCGTTCAAAACGTCTCCAAAATAAAACCTAAGAGTGCAATCATTGCATTTTTTTCTATTCTTCTTCCTTTTTGCTCTTCCCTATTTTTTCTTTCCTTTTCCTCCGCTAGTGTGATTTCCGGGCTTATCGAACGCAAAAACCCTTGTATTTTGGCCCTTTTCCACTCAAAAAGCTGCACATTTGGCTAGGTCCCTTTTTTAAAAAATCTGTATTTATAGTATCTATGAGGATTAATTATAAGTGCCAACTAAAATTTATTATCCAACCTTTCTAAAATCCCTCCTCTCCTGATTTAATATCACTTAAAACTCCGTTTAAATAAGGCGCATATACACTAAATTTAAATGTTATTACCTGAGGTGTTCTTTGGCTTCTGGCAGACAAATCCTTCTTTTGATAAGCAGTTTTGGTCGTTGATTCTCCAGCCCTTAGAATTCCACTTCTCTTCGAAAATCAGGTCCGTACACCAACCATCACCTGAAGGCTGTGAGGTTCCCCATAGTAACGACTGAGCTGGAAACAGTTGTTTTCGGACAGTAATCCAGCGCCCGTCACTGATAACATGAGCCCCAACGAAAAAGAAACTAAAGTTTCCAAGGTCCTCCTCATAGTCATCGATGGACCTTGAAAATGCGTGCAGTTTGGTGGTATTTCCAAGAACAGGGAGTCTTCCTCCATGGTTTTGGCACTCAAACATGACGTCTTCCCAGGAATGGTAAGATTTTATAAGTATTCTAAAACATGATTCGCCCCAATTAAGCCAGCCAGGTGGGCATGCATTTTGTTCTGTAGTTGACAAAGAAAAAATCAACAACAACAACAACAATAATATCGTCACACCAGTTTCTGAACAACTGACCAAAGCTTCAGGTTTTACTTGAATAATGATTCGTATGTTTTCTTTTTTCGTAAGCCGCATAACTGGATATCTCGTTACCAGCCGGCGGTGGTATTAAGCTTACAGTTAAAAGAAAACTAACCGTCTAATAATATTTGGAAAAGATGGGTTTTATGCCTAAGTTTACAGACAACTTAGTATAAGTTCACTTATGAACTTACGGTCTAAAGACACATTTGCAAAGAAGTACTCTGTAACTGTTTCACGGCAGCAGGTGTGGTAATCCATCAAAGCAATCCCGTAAGGTAATTCCTTTCCGCGGTTCAGAAGCAATATTTTTTTGTAATGTGGCTGATATGTCCTTGAGGAAAAGAAGAAATCTTGAGGGAAGCAACTGAGGTCGTCTAATGAAAGCTCTTGGGTGACGCTTTTTGTACAATGGACAGGGTTTGCTGGGTACACAAAGTACATCACATCGGTTGAAATGTTTCTTGTTTGAAGAGCATGCACTGTAAACTGATAGACCCATCCACTGTGAGCTGGAATTCTGTCCAATTTGAAGTCTGCAGCATCTTCCTTTATGAAGGCGTATAACGACTGGGTAACTGGAAAAAAAAGGAAAAAATGTTACAAATGTCGTTTGCAATAATTTTTTTGAGTGTCAGTGTCAGCATATTGGGCTATTTCAAAAATGCAGTGGTAAATATACTCGTACATACCAAGTCGTTCACAGGATCCATTTCTGAATGCGATGTTATCTATGGCTACATCACTTGAATAGGAAACGCCCCTTACTCCCTCCATTATAATCTATAAAGATTAAACCCTGAAAGTTAGTTAGTGGACATATTCTAGTACGCTTGTTGGTAACTAGTCTAAACTAGGCTAAAAAGAGCTTACGGAAAAACAACAATGCAACAGTATACTGACCCGAGCACACATTGTGGGAATATATTTACTGCTAAACCGTACTTATTTCTGATTGCGTTAAAGCACTTACGTAATATGTTGCTAAATCAGCAGTGATATCCTTGTTGTCAGAATCCTTTTACAAAAACCTGCATAGGTGACGTCAAGCGTTGCACTTTATTTACAGTCATTTAAATTCATTTCAGTACTATTAAGAACTATGCTTATAACAATGGGCTACTATTATGTCAATAAACATCACACCCATCAATCTAGGAATTCGAAGACTGGATAATCTTGGTTAATTTTTAATCGGTTTTCTGACGGTTTTGTTGCAAGGTGTTAGAGTTCCTGATGCATGTACAGTGTTCTCCTAGTTTCGTATATTCTGTTTTGTACTCCTGCTTGCGCAAAGATGACTGATGGCTTAAACTCTTTTATCTAAAAGCAAGTAAAGGTAGTAGTTTGATTCTTTTGTTATCTTCCAGGTAGGCATTGTACAATCTCTTCTTTTATTTTATTTTACTTTACTTGGTTAAGAGATTCTGTATCAGCCAGCGCGAGCAAAGAGTAATTGAAATCAGGTTATAGCCCGCTTTCTCAATTTATCAGTCAGATGGATTACCCGGTAGTGAGCTGAAGAATTGAGGAACATAACTGCTTCGAGCCATCGATTGGGGTGTTTGCCTGATTTAATCCATTCCACTGTTTCACTACTGTTTGTTTTCATGTAGATTACCAAGCTTCCCATGGAACTTCCATACATATGATACATGAATGACATGCACTTCGCACCTTGCATTATAGGACTTAAAAGCCTAGCGTTGTCACCATGTCGCCGCGGAAAAGATGCTTCA
This sequence comes from Porites cylindrica, assembly GCA_964035525.1. Classification (NCBI taxonomy): domain Eukaryota; kingdom Metazoa; phylum Cnidaria; class Anthozoa; order Scleractinia; family Poritidae; genus Porites; species Porites cylindrica. The sequence goes on from OZ037775.1 coordinate 67,446,863, forward strand.
AGATATGCATACTTTCCATTTCCTGGAGATATTGGAACAAAATATTCACTGAGTTGACGCTTTCGATTTTTACATATCCATTGACTTTAGTTACTTTTATAGAATATTAAGGAATCACAATATAACGATTACGGGATTTTTAGGCGAGAGCGGATGTCAGTGTAAATATCGATTAGGGATCTGCAAAAGTGAAAAATTGAAAATTCTCAAAAAAATTCACAATGTAGCTCTAGGTAAGCTGTTAACATAAATGTAATTTTTACTTCGATCCGAGGATTATATTAGATTTACGGGGGTGGGGGGTGGGGGGTTATTGGTTTCGCGGCTCTCGGACCTGGTTTCACAGGCCCGAGACGGTGTGTCACGAAAAAAATCGTTTTAAAAATCAATTCAACTGTAATGCAAACAACAATTAACTTATTCAGACAAGTACATAATTATACACATTTTAAGGGGGCGATTTACTCAGTTTGAACGAAAATGTAATATTTTGGAGATTTTTCAATACTTTCAATATTTTGAACGTTTCCGTTGGATGAAAAAATGGCAAATTTCAAAGCCCAAAATCGTCTACTGGTACCTCGATTTCAGTAAAGAGTCTTACACCATGTTAAAGAACGCCCGGGAAGAACGTTATCTAAACTATGGGCAACTTAGAAGAAAATTTTTGAGGCCAACATTACAAGTAGTACTTTTCTGAAATTTGAGCTTTCCTCGCTCAGCGCGGCCGTATACTGAATAATTAAAAGACATTGATAAAAAATCAACTAAAGGGTGAGACTCTATAAGGCGCTGCCTGACAAAACGAAATGGTGAAGAAGAAGTGCTGCCGGTGATTTAAATACTAGGTAGACTACATCCTGAACTCCCGCGAAAACCGCAAGAGAGGAGGGCTCAAGGCTAAGAAGACTAAAGCCCGAAAAAACAACAGGAGTCTTATTGAGAAACGTCCGTATCCTATTCTGCCCGGGTTCGTACTTTCAAGGAAGCGCTGATCAAGAATCATACGTAAGGAATAAAAACTTCTCGCAGCTTCCAGTGAAAGCATGCGAAGAGTGACAACAGTGGTAAGCGGTCGTTCTGTGAAATGTAACGCAATCTTTGCCGTTTGGATTTTTGCTGTCGTTCTCTTGTTGGTTTGTTCCCGCTGTTCTCCCGTGTGGATACTTCACATCTCCAATATATGGGAACACCAAGCTAAGGTACGATGAAAAAACACTCACAACATTGTTTTGTACACTAAAATCTGATTTCCAGGACGTATGACGTTTTGAATTTTAAGACTTTTTTATTTAGTGCTTTGTCCTTTGACAACGTGCACTTGGCAGGAGTTGACAGCTTAAATCTGCCTTCCTTTTAGCAAACGGTTTTAAACTATATCAGATTGCTGGATAAACACGCCTTGTTTTATAAAAGCTGATATCATCAAACCACTGTTGCTCAAACTGATTTCTTATAAAGTATCAGTGCCGCGCGCGCGCCATGCCAGTTGTAGGTGTTGCGTCGAAATACGAGTCCAACGCAATCTCCGTCGCAATCTGAGAGCAGTCAAAGATGCTCATGCCGATGCTGCCCTTGGTGTATTTTAATTCCAATATCTGGGAAACTGAAGCTAAGGTATGAAACATACACTCACAGGCATTGTTCTTCTCGGTAAAAACCAATTCCTGGACGCAAAAACGTTGTGATTTTTATCTAAGTTTATCTGGTTTATTACAGTGCTGTGCCCTTTGACAATCCGACGTGACTCGTGCACTTGGCAGGAGTTGACAGCTTAATCTGCCTCTCTTGTTAGCAAATGGTTTTAAATTATATCAGATCGCCAGATAAACACGTCTTCGCTTCTGAAAGCTGATAACTTTAAACCACTGTTGCTGAAACTGATTTCTTATAGTATTTTTCCGAGTTTTTAGCATCGGCCCGCTGAGCGAGAAAGCTCAAATTTCAGGAAAATACTACTTGACTTTTTGGCCTCAAAAATTTTCTTTTAAGTTGCCCATAGTTTTGAAAACAGATTTTGAAAGAAGAGATAACGCTCTTTAACGTGGTGTAAGACTCTTTACTGAAATCGAGGTACCAGTCGCCGATTTTGAGCTTTGAAATTTGCCGATTTTTCATCCAACGGAAACGTTCAAAATATTGAAAATATAATGAAAAATCTCCAAAATATTCCATTTTCGTTCAAACTGAGTAAATCACCCCTTAAAATGTGTATAATTATGTACTTTTCTGAATAAGTTATTTGTTGTTCGCATTACGATTGATTTGATTTTTAAAACGACTTTTTCGAGATCAAGACACACCGTCTCGGGCCTGTAAAACCCGGTCGGGGGGCGCGAAACCAATAATCCCCCCGTACGTCGAAAATAATTATCGGATCGAAGTAAAAATTACATTTACTGATTTTAACAGCTTACCTAGTGCTACATTGTCCATTTTTTGGAGAATTTTCGATTTTTCACTTTTGCAGACCTCGCTATTTATTGGTCGCTATTTACAGACATCCGCTCTTAAGTGTGATACAGAGTTTAACGTGAGTGAAACGTGGCGAGTTTGTCGTCGATCTTTCAGCATTATCAGCACTGCCAGATTACCCGCTTTGTTCTTAATATTGCAGTAGAAAGTAGCTCTAAGTTACTGCAGTTCAATAAATGAGTGACTGTTTAAAATAATTCTCTTCAATTCGATCTGGGTGATTATTCAAAGAAACGTTACGTACTGTTAAACTTAAGGGGTCGATATAAAATAAAAAATTAATACCTGTAACATCAGAAATAGGTCCTGTTCTCCAACTTGGTGTTTGCCCTGACTGTAAAGTCCAGTTAAACTTCGATTTTCCAGAGTTGTCATTTGCCCATTCGCAAAACGTAGAGTCGTCAAAATTGCAGTCTAGCACTTGGCATAACGCAAATAAGAACGAAATTAGACCCAGAAAAAAGTGAGTATCAATAACTCGCTGTAAACGAGCTGATGCAAACTGAATTATGTTTATCCAAAATTAAGGACTTTTGGATTTAATTTCCCTACCTAGCTGTTTTATCCAATTTTGTGGGACAAGTTAGGTTCTACTTATTACAGAACCAATGACAGTGCAAAATGTTTTTTAAGGTAGGAGAAGGTTTAAACAAAACCTTAAGTTTCAAAAACACGATTCCGCCTACAAACATTGGGGGTTTTGAATGGTCCTGCATTGAGATGAGACCAATCAAAGTTAGGTACGGACCATTAGAAAAGTTTTTGGGGGAGTGGGGAATTTTCGAGCCGCGGGAATTTTTGGGGGGTAGCAAATTCCTTGTATGAATTTTTTTAGGTCGTAGCATGAATATTTTTTAGGGTTAATGGGCTGACGCATAAATTTTTTTTCATTAATTTTCCCTGCGCGAATATTTTTTTGTACCCCACCCCCCCCCCCCCCAATAATTTTTCTAATGGTCCGTCCCTTAAAACAAGTGGTGGAACCATGTCAAAACATGACAAAAAATTGTCCCGTCCGTAATGGCAGCGCGATCTTCAAAGTACTACAAAGGGCATGGAAGGCTTATTATGACACATCATTATTCCAAAAGTTTTGACTATGGCTATATTGCAGCATAATGTCAGTAGTCAAGGTTATAATTGGTTCGACTAGAGGAAAGGGATAAGCATTAAAAATATCTTTATCTTCTGCCTTAATCCTTTTACCAGATAAATCCAATTATCTTCTTTTCCGGATTAAATTTGGTAAAATGGTAGACTAATTGTAATAGATACATAGACGGGACGTAGGAAAGAGTCATAAAACATAATGGATCATGGCACAAACTCTCTCGACATTTTTATGATATCGGAAAAATTATGAAGGTAAGGGGGTGCATTTCAAAAAGCAATTGGCAAGTTTACAGTTTCCTTAAAATGCGTAAAACTGAAGAACTGGCTTTTAATTTTAGGCTGTCATGAAAAATATTAGTGAAAAACATCTGCGAAATGGCTTGTGACTAGGAAGGTATAATTCTGTTTTCTCTGGTGTATGCTATGCGTTTATATCTAAACCAAATGGGATATAGTTTATCAGTTCATTTTCCTTTTGAAAGATAACTGCGACGCTGAAATTTTTATTCAACTTGTTAAGTGCGCTTGCCTTTCAGCGAAAACAAAACACCCGGCCATGTGTCATTTTGGTGACGGCAAAATAAATTTACCTGGTGTAAAAACTCACCTGAGGGTGGATAGCTTGAATTGTATCCTGCGAATGAGGATTGGTAAAAGAAACTTTTAAAAAGTAGAGTAACAAAAATAAGCCAGCTGTTGAACGGAGACATGTTGCCAACTTTTTCTCTTCTTTCTCTGTAGTATCTCTGCGGAATAAGATATAAAAATTCGGTTAAATACTTTTGATTGATAGCTGACCTTGAATAAATTGTTAAACTGGATGAATTTTATGTTCAACATGCACACAAAGACAATCTTGTATTGCATTTCGTTATCATTAGAAATGCAAATGAAGAACCTTTTGTCTTAAATTTAAGTTGGATTTACAAGCTAGTAGACTTCCGCCGCCAAAATTGTCTTATCAAATAATAATAGAACTCTGCTCGAAATAAAGATCGCATGAAGCCTGCACGACTTGTTCAAGCTTTCTAAGGCGGGAGGGATAAAGAATTAAATCATTCTGAAAATCTACTTGATAGGGCATTATAGCCCAAAATAAATGGTACAGTTCATTTAACATGGGATTAAGTTCCGTCTTCTACAAACAGGCAACAAACACGTTCTAATAACATTCTAATAATCTCAAATGGTAGTTGAGATAATTTGTACTGCAAAATTTTGCCAGATCACCTTTTGATAAGTTACTAAGTTGTAGAATGAATTTACGACAAGGTTCTTTTTGGTTGTAACGATTTTTATTATAGGTTAAAACATAAAGCTAGCTAGGGGCTAGTTGCTTCTCTTCTAACACATGGGTGACAAATTACGGTAACTCTTTATAATAATTTTGGTGCAAAATTACAAAATAGCTATGGCAACGTTCCATATGCCTTTAAAGTACCAAAATGGCGCCAAGGTTTTAAAACGTTATGAATGAAGATGTCAGGGCATTAAAAGACGCTTTGGAAAACCTAAACCCACAAGAACTGCGTACCGTAATAATCACATGACTTTGAAAGTATATTCGTGTTCACTCTTTCTGTTGCTTCAACAGGATAGAGCATTGGCAGTCTGGCGAAAAGGTTGTATTCTAACCTTTTCAACCGTGAGCCTTTTTCGAACTGCCCTATCGACAGAGAAACGTTTCTACATACAGTGTAGGTTGTAATTTCGAACACCGGAGTAATGAACCGTGTTAAGGACTAAAATTGTTTTACCAAAGGTGGAAAACTTGTTTTTTAGTCTTAATAACCTTGATTAGGATTTCTAAGATGCTTTCTTCCAGTTGTCTAAGTTTACGTATTCCTTCATAACATGCTCCGAACGATCAGTTAGTCAACGGACCAACCCATAGTCTGGTAGGGCCGAATAAAAGACAATGTACGAAAATCAAGAACAACAAAATATGCTTCTGTCCTGTTTACCTATCAAAAGCCCGCCCAAGATGACAGTGAAAATCTCGTTTACTTGTCAAACAACAGGACTTGTGTTGCAAAAAGTACTTTATTCAGTTTTATCAGTGTAAGGGTAATAGTCACCGTACCATTATCAATGAAATTTACACTGCCCTTCATATTTTAAAGAGAATTTTTCTAGTACATATACAGGTGAAAAACCCCGCTTTCCAAACCCAGTCAACTGTGAGTATATCTTCCCTTTCTTTTTTCCGTAGCCTGCGTAGCAAGCGTTTCCAGTCGAGTTATAGCGCGAACGTTAGAGCGGGAGCAAAAAAAAAAAAAAAATGGAAGGGGAAGGGGGAGGGGAGAAGAGGAAACGCTTGCCCGCAAACCCCACGATTCTGGAAAATGCCCCTTGATATTTCACGGTTCGGTTCATTTGTAAATTGACACCTCGTCAAGATAGATAACGAATAGATTACCAGATTTGTAAAATTTACTTTTTTCCCTAAAACACGTTCCACACGATTGCAAAACTGTAATAAAAAGAAGCTTTACTATAAAAGAAGGTTGAAACTCTAAGCGATTGCTGCGGAATTTGTTGTTCTTTACAGTTGAGTTAAAATTTTAACGTTATGGTTATGTGGCTTTATCTCATCTGGAACCTTGTCAAAGCGTCGCAAGGGAATGATTTGTCCGGAACAATTCACTCCGCCGGCTATGAGTTTTGCAGAGCAGCTGCTCTCCATAGGGAGGGGGGCGTAAGGGGGGTACGAATACCGCAATACCGCACGTGGTAGCGCGAGAATACCGCAATACCGCATCAAAATTTAGCCAAATACCGAAACCGCAGTTACAAATGGCAAAAAGTTGACGTTGTCAATACTACAAATCCTCGTTTCAAATAGAAATAATACTTTTATGTCAGAGTTTCCAAATCAAGGTGCGTCGATGTCAAGTGTACGATAAACATAAGATCATCGCACTCGTTTAGCTTTGTTTATTACATGTATACGTTTACTAAATGATACAACAGGAGTTTTCTAGTATCACTTTATATATTACTGACCTGGATCATAAACGGATGGAAAACAGTTGGCTCTTATAAGGTTGTTTCAGATTCACAATTAACTCGGTTCTGTGTTGAGGGTTTCAAAACGACGACCCGGGCTGCCTTTTGGATTCGAATGGCACACAGTACACACTAGCCTGCGTAGCATGGTGGTTTTGGTTAGGCGCGCTAAATAATAAGTCCAAATAAGGCGGGCGCGGGCGAGGAGATTGGGGCGGGAGCTGCTTTGCCGCTCACAGTGGTGCTGCCGACAAAACCATGTAAAACTGCCATGCCCGGGGTGGGTACTTGGGTTAATATTTGGTTGGTATGTGCCGCTGGCCTCTCAGAGCCCCTACCCCATTACAGTCTATTCTGTGGCCAATTATAGACCCCATCTTAGTCATTTGAACAAATATTTAATTTTCTCGATCCCAACTTCGTCACTTTCTATTTTTATGAATTGACCTTGTTTTAGATTGAATGAACAACACTTTACTTTTCATCTTCAATACAAACATTCTGGTACCTTTGCTAACCGTAAATATGAAGAACTGTCAGACCCCAAAAAAGCAGAAAATGTGCGACCCCATTCTAAAAAAACTCTCTGAAAATGCGACCCCATTATAGTCAATCCAGTCGTGAAAATGCGACCCCATCCAGCGGCACATCTTCATTAGCCTCTTATCAGGAAGTCCCCCCCCCCCCCCCTCACCACCACCACCCCTGGGCTACAATGCTACGTAGGGTAAGCACACACGGATACTAGTACATTCTATATTCCTGCATGCACAACGAGAAGGACAAGTAGTAATTTATAGACCACACCATCTTTATAGATTATCGTTCGACACTACGCAATTTATAACGATCTCACTGACCTCACTATTTGCTGGAATATCTGACTGATCACTTAGTTGACCCTCTGGATCGCTCTCTATTGTTTGGCGACTGGCACGAAAGTGGTGGTAACATTGGTGTAAAGGAGGTTAACCAAGCTGACTACGCGATATGTTTACGTATCATTGGATGAAAAAGTTAATGTCGTTAATGATATCAAGTATTAGCTGAAATTAGAAGCCATACGATTTGTCTGCATTGTTTGCGCAATACAATCCCCGACTGTGCACACAGGTCACGCAGGCTAGCCAGGGAGACCTTTTAGGATTTGTATCCTCTTGTCATGAAAAAGAAGCAGATACCGCGACACAACGATTTTTTCACCGACTACCGCGGCGTAAAATTTAAACTTACCGCAAACCGCTTGGACTCTGAAAACCGCAATACCGTACTTTGAAATAAAAATTACCGCAACACCGCACCAAAAATGACCCAATACCGCAATACCGCAAACCCTTACGCCCCCCTCCATAGGCCAGCCAGTGTCGAAAAGTTCACTAGAATACATGCCGCTCAATTTCTAATCACTTGTCCATGGCGGCTCTAGCTAGTGTCTAGTACTCGATGTTCTGATTTACGTTGATGTTATCTCCAACAAACAGTCCATTTTTTCCAGTCAGATACGCAACCCGTCATTCCCAATAAATTGGCCTTCACTAGTCTCCACTGCTCGATCTCCAATTATACTTTTGATCGAAGGGACTCAGATCTGATAAACCTTCTCACAAACATGATTCAAATAAATATCAGACAAAGCATTTGTAATCGCCGACCACAAATCAGATCAGACCAGATCTGCGACGCACGTAAACAAAACATACCTGGTTTGATTGATGTATTGATTACTATTTACCGGTAATCAACACTACCTGCGTTCGTGGGCGAACGCAGTTTTTCAAAATCGTGGGCTTTGCGGGCAAGCGTTTCCTTCGCTCCCTTCCCCCTCCCCCCTCATTCCCTGTTTTTTTGCTCTCCTCCCAACTTTCTCGACGAAATCGCGCGGAAACGCTTACTATGCAGGCTATTTTTTCCGGTTTCAGGGGATTTATAACCCTGACCCCTCTCGCCTTATTTTTCTCTCTCGCAGGTAGACATCCTAGTCACCGTATACTATGCCAGCTTACGAATCATTGTAAATTCTAAAACAGACATCGCACCGAGTTAAGTGGAAAACCGTGGGTGAAATGCTGTATCTTTAGTTAAAGGTACGTATCTGGTACTTTCTGGAATGATCTTTCCGGTTAAAAGCGAGCCCGCCTTGCAGTAAAGATTTTTATTCCTGTAGAAATCCTGAAAGTTTCTAAATGGCTGTTTCATTCATCTAATATCTTCGATGTTTTCTATCAATTTCCCTTCCCTTTGATGTTTGGAAGATAGTTTCCCATATTTCTCTACACAGAATTGGCTACTACGCATAAATCTTCAGTTTCGAAAATAGTGATGGAAGGAGGTAACCGAAAATCTCAAGTTTTCGTAAACGTTTGAATATATCAACTAATATTTTCGAGAAAATAACAAGTCGACCCTAATGGATTCCAAATGGTTCGTATGGCCTATAGGAAACGACAAAACAGATAAAACTTTTGTGGCGCCGGTTAGAATGCATTTAAAACCACTCTAGATGGCTTAAAATAGATTTCTAAAGAATTAGAGAAAATGAGGTCGTTGGTTGTCTCTGCGTACAGACTTCAACTTCAACTTTATTTTAGTGAAATCGACAGAGCCAGGTGTCCGCATCACATAGCTTTCTGTATTATGGAGCTAGAAATGTGAGCATTTTGGAGCCAATGGAACTGTTTGTAGTAAAGAGGGGTCCATAATGAGAGGTTCGACTGCATTTCTTTCAAAAGCTAGTGGGGAAAAAAACGCGATTCCCTGTCAAACGTCGAAAAAACATGGGCTGTATCCGCTGCATTATTACGCAGCAGGGTTAACATAGTCAAACTGCGATCAGTTTCTGTCTTTACCTTCACGCTGATGCCCAGCTATGAGCATTGCTTGACCAGACAGGCTGAGAAATTTGCGGAATAACACAGTTTCTTTAAAAGTTTGTAAAATATTAAGTCGTCTGAACTTTCCTAAAGGAAATTTTATGATCTATGGTAACGAATGACAAGTTGACGTAGGGAACGCAAACGCGCAAAGAAAGAAAGAAATCTCCAGCCATTTTAAACAACTTCCTGTTTGTTTCATAGTTGTGCATTAAAAACGGTCATGGTTTCTTTTGGGCGTTGCACACAAAGTTATACATGTTACTGACAACTAGTAACTTTTACAAAGTTGCTTTAATTATAAAACGACTGCTGGTGACTGTAAACTGCTAAAGTGACAAAATGACAGCGTTGTCATTGTAAAACCTTTTTGATGGCACTGTTTTAATTTTGTCCTATAAGATCCGCTCTCAGACGGTCAATACTTCATTTTATTTATTTCTTACTATTTAGATTTTCTAACAAAATACAAGTTACTACAGCCTTTAAAAAAAACTCTTGTACATATGTTTTATTCTAACGAGCGCATGAGCTAAACGCATTTTCTCTGCAAGAATATGCCCCAAATACGAACGGTTTATTCCTTTATCCTTACGTGAAACCAAGTTAACAACATTACTTGACCAAAAAAGTCGATACTGTTGTGAAAACATGCAAACTTACGTCAAACATATGTTTTGTCACCAGTTCGGTTAGTATAAAGCTGTTTCATTTGCGATGCGTTTATAAGGTTCAGCAAATTTTAAACGCGGTAAAGAACCGGGAAATTGGACTCAAAAACAAAACGGGACCCCTTGTGACCTCCTGGTTAATTCTGAAATAAGGATTTCTGCTGTTTTCGAAATATATTAAAGGCATCTCTAGCCAATTTAAACAACTTTCCTTTTGCGTTTTAAACTGTGCGTTGAAATTGTCTTTGTTTGCTAATTGAGTTGGGAGCCATGAAAAGGTCTGCTGTTGGAATCAACAATCAAATTTCAAACAACATGGCTCAGATAATGCAAAAGGCGCAGAATTATTCTCGAGGTTTTAAGAGCACATTACCGAGTTCAGTTAACTTTTTAAAAACAGGTTCTTATAAAATGTTGAATGTGCTATTAGTTATAAAATTATTTCACTTTTATGTTATCGCATTGGCACAGGAGGAAATAATTCTAATTTTCTTCTCCTATACACTTTGAGATGCTTTTAGGTACTCTACCGGTGACGTTGATGCTTGGGGAAGATATTTAGACTAACAAAACTGTTAATACCATGTTACTCACCTTGTAAAAAGCGTTATTACAGCATTGCTTGCACGACGAAGTTTCACGAAAATATAGGCCAAGACTAGCTTTAATAGTGTTTTATTAAACACCTGCAGCCAAACCCAAAAATTGAGCTCAAATGACTCTGACTGGAGCCCTTACTACTAACAAGAAAAAATAAGCACGAATAACTGTTTTCTAATGGTGAACGAAATTACCCTGCTAGACGCTACAACATTTCAAGTCAGTCAATGTTAATATTAATAACTTTTTTCCCTAGTCTCGCAGTACAAATGCGAATATATCAAAAGTTTGAAAACACAATAAGTTACATAAGAGGATGAGGCATCATGAAATCGCATAAGAATATAACAATGTTTTTTCGGACTCCGGTAAAGGGTAATGTGTTAAGCACCAAGAGAACACACATCTACTAGTGAATATACTGGTTACCGTTTACTAATTATATTTCGTAATGATTAGTAATGTAAATGAAGAACCCTCTGTCTGAATATTTTAATAATTTGGAATACACGCTGTTAGACTTCCGCTGCCAAAATTGTCTGAACAAGCGATATTAGAACTCTGCTAGAAATAGAGTGGCATGAAAACTGTAAGACTTGTTCAAGCTTTCTAAGGGAGGGATGAAGAATGAAATCGAGTTGTGGAATAATCATTTGAAATCTACTTAATAGAGCGTTATAGTCCAAAATAAATGATATAGTTTATTGAACATAGGAGTTAGTACTGTCTCTACAAATCGGTAACAAATATATTCTAACACAAAAATAAAACAAATGAAAATTACCACTCGTCTAATATCATGGGTGACAAATTACGCCTCTTGTGTAATAACGCCCTCTCTACGATGATAATTTTGCTTTAGACGCCCCCCATGACAGGTAATGCAAAAACAAGGAATTATCAAAAAGGAGCGAAATTATTCAATTTATTTTGTTTCTTGCTTGTTGAAAAGGGGTTTGCTATGTTTGCGCATCGCAAACATTTCAATGTCGAAAGACTATCGATGATAACACAATGACCCTGAACGTGCGACATGAAAGAGCGACATGGAATTGTAGAAGGCCTAGACGTTTATATCAATTATAATACCATAATTAGCATACTGACAAAGAAAATTCCTTACGCAAACACTTTAGCCCGAACAGTCATTTTGCACGTTGAGGGATAGTTATTTTTAAAATCCGAATAAAAGTATCTCTGTGATGAGGCAGTCAAATTTTGTGTGGTATTTTGCAAACACGTCGAACTGCTCAAGAAGGCACGTTGGTTTTGCGGCATCGTGTTTATTTGAAAAGCTTAAGTGTTTGTGTACGGAAGACGATTTCTCGGCTTGTGACCATCAATGAGTTTAAGCAGATCGCTTGTATCCCACATGTGGTATTGCTAATTACTCGAGACCCGAAACTCTTTAAGAGCCGTTGTCATCCGGATCCAGATAAAAAAAAATCCATTTTCACGGAACAAGTCCCTTTAATTTGGTAAACTATTTTTAAAACAACATTTAAAAGTTCCAACGAGACCCCGTTTTTGAGAAAAAAATTGCCGGGAAAGTTCAAATCGGCGTAAACCTTGAGGCCTGATGGAAATTATGGAAATTAGGGCATTTTCAAAACGCTGGTAAGAAAAATTCACAGCTAATCAAATGTATATCTTCTCTCTCTTTCTCTCTCTCTTTTTTCCCTTCGGTTTCAGGTGATGTGCAATAACATTCCATAATAAAAGGATGTGTCAGTGCACAAGAAACATCTCTGTCTTTTGTTTAATTTAAAGGTAGTTTAAGATAAATTGGAAGGCTCACACCTGTCTAAACAAGTGTAGAGGAATAAGTATTTACATACATTACGTTCGACTTTATAATTCTATTTGTATTAAAATGGGTATGATCAGTTAAATTCCTTTTTTTACCATTTTTGTCTATTGTGTTGATTACTGGAAGTTATAATTGCCAATCGAGTTCCTCTTTCAAACACAATATAATTTAGGAGAAGCGATTAAAAATACGAACAAACAAACACTAACCTACAAATTATTTTTCAGTGCAATAAGTGAATAACATCAGACAGAAATTTACTGCATATTTTGGGAGAGAAAGCATTAAAAGTTTATTAAACGGTTTGAACTTTCACGAAAAGTGAAGGGAAACTTCGAAAGCGACTCATCCTATCATCTTTTGAAGAAGGCACTGAAAATAGCGCCATACGACAGATACGATAGCTTCAGAGACATTCTCATTCAATGAATACACACACCGAAAAGGAACTCATCTTAGCATCGGATTTTAAATAAATGTAGGACTTAAATATGGCACTAATACTTCCACGCAGGAACATTATATTACATGTATTTTTCGTTATGATTCTGTTTGCAAGTTGTTTTTTTTTTTTTAATGAAATGACCCACCCTCCGCACCCTCCCCTCAATAATTAAAAAAACGTGACCCATTGCAGGGGCGACGAGGGAGGGAAGCGTTATCCGTCCTTCTCCCTCCCCGAGGGTTGTCCAATACTGACACCCGCACTTTAACGGTCCCTATAATCCATCCAACTGTTTGTTTCTTTTAATTTACATTGTTCCTAAAAAGCCCCTTTGGGGAGGTAACAATAAAGTATGTATGTGTGTGTACTATGTAATCCATGTTACGATCCGTACGGATCGTATGGACTGAAAAATGGCATACAGTTCCTAAAGGGCCTTTTACGGTCCGTAACCTGCATCTCCTTAGTGGGGCAAGAGAGGGTATACACGGTTTTTCGATCCGTACCTACGGTAAGGATCGCAAACTGGTATGTTTACGGTCCGGAAATTGCATCTCGTTTACTTAGTGGCACCACACACTAGACAGTAATTTCAGGTTTCTCAAAATGTTTTTCTCAGTTCTTTTATAACGGCTGGTTTTTGGTTGCTTTACTTTCAGACTGTGCAGATTTGCTGTTTTTAGATGTCTTACTTTTCAGGTCCTGTCGCAGTGACAAACTTCCCTTCTGTGGTTTTAAGTCCAGCTTTTCACGAATAATACTTTGCTTTGACTTAAGAAACATAGTTGGAACCCTTTTCAGCACCACCTCCCGCACTTCTATCGGGAATTTTCTCTGGCAAATGCCTTCCCAAGCTTCCCGTAGCCTGTTGCAACTTCAAGACATCCCTTACGTTAGAAGTGATTACGATTAAAACCAGAGAGCCTATTTTTATTAGTACTTAAACGGTAGATATAAAAATTCTTCATCTGTTCGGATTTCCTAGCTGAAAGTTTAGTGATCCGAAAATTATAGGGATCAAAACTTACCTTTTCGAAAATTTCAGCCAGAAAAAAGGCTCCCGAAAATTCTAGGTGATCTTTTTAGGGTGAAAATCCGTTAAAATGGGCAATTATAACATTTTTTAGATGTTCGAAAATCCTAGGAGAGGCAGGCAAGCAAGAAATTTTACAACAGATGTTCCGAAAATTCTAGATCTCAAACAATCTTCCGAACAGATATTTTCCGAAAATTGACGTTGGGTGCCCCTGTGGATAGCACTGATTCCAGTTCGTTCCGCTCAATGCACTTGGTTTATGGTTTATAGAACGAGGAATATTACATTTGAAGAGCGCTTGTTTTGGTATATGGCCTATAGAAAGATGAGTATTACATGTGAAACACGCTTTTTTGGAATATGGCTTATAGAACGAGGAATATTACATTTGAATCGCGCTTCTTGTAGTTTATGGCTTATACAACGAGGGGTGTTACATTTGAAGTGCGGTTGTTTTGGGTCCGTGCATACTTCGGCCAATCTAATTTTGTATTTTTCCAACAAAAACGGAAAAAGGAAATATTACTTATCGTTATCATATTTACATATTTTAAAGTACAGAAAAAAATAGAAAAAAAGAAAATGGTCAGGAAAATTGATCATTTTTTCATTTTTCTAATTTTGAAGTCCGCTTCAAAAATACAAAAAATACTGTAAACGGCTAAAAGCGATATTTTGCTATTTTTTATTTTCTTGCTATTGTTAAAAAATGAGAAAAATGAAATAATCTCCGATTCTTAACTCATTTTTCTATTTTTCCGTTTTTCGCAAAAAATAGAAAAAAGGAAAAATGAAAAAAATCATATTCATTCCCACCATTTTTTCATTTTTTCCATTTTGTTCAAAAAATGAAAAAATAGAAAAATGGCATACCTATCGCCTAATTTTCCATAATTCTGTTTTAACAAGAAAAATGAAAAAAATGACAAGTGTTGCGAACAATTTTTTCATTTTTTCAATAAATAGAAAACAAACAAACAAACAAAAACGGACAATTTTTCATCTTTTGTTTTAATGAAAAATAGCAAATAAAAATGACAAATCATGAGCATTTACCAATAAAGAAAAGGAAAACCTAATCCACTTTAGACTCACTAGTTTTGATAGACGATTTACACAGGGTCGGCAGAGACGTGGGATGGGAAGGGGGGGCTTTGGCCCTTTAGTTCTCGGAATGCGAACGTACTTTCATTCACTTTTGGATTTGATTGGCTGATTCCTTTACCTCATTACTTAGGACGCACTCTGTGACCTGTTCTAACACTGCGTCACCATAAAGTGTTCCTGTTCCATTCAAACTGTGGAACGTTTCCCCATACTTGTCGCATGGGTTTCCCGACATTAGCGATCTTTGCTCTCGTCTTTCCAGGGCTGACTTGCTTAAAAGGTGGATAACGCTATCCGCTGGATAAATAACTATCCAGTAGATAACGCAATTGGTTTCCCTAAAATACATAAAAAAATTATCAGGCCGCTGGATAGGGATTTATCGGGTGGATACTCGCTATCCAACGTTTAAACAAATGTATGAGCAAATGTATGGGGCCAGATCATTAAGATGTTCTCTCCCGCGAATGTATACTAGCCGCCTCATTAAGTTTCTCCTCCATAATATTAATTCAATATACTTTACTCTTGCAATCCTCAAACAACCGTTTTGCGGCAAGTTCCGTTATTTCGGCAGGCTAAGGGTTAGCAGGGTTAACCTTAAGCAGTCTACTTTCTATTCCATTTAAAAGCGTCTGACCTCTGGCGTGCTCTTTCTTTATTTTGTGCATGTGACTGTTCAACGTACGACCTTCTTCTTAACTCCTTCAACTTAATCTCTCTCACGAACCGCTTTTTTTGTGCCGGGACCATAGTTGCTGGCATGAAAACCTGAAAACCGTTGAGTTACCCCCCCCCCCCCCTTTTTTCCTGTACCAATTTTCACGCCTTCTCCGCCTCCCTCGTACCCTTTCTAATATTCTTCATTTCCACGGCCGGTACGATACGGTTTTCCCGCCGCTTTCATCCACAGCCGACTCCCGACAACTCAAACCTTCAGGGAAATCGTGAAAAGTTAATCAACTTCAAAAGTTAATAGAACTACATACGTCCTCATCTCGAAAACTAAGCCCTCCCCTCCCCCCCCCCCCCCCAAATTCCCCCACATCTCCGCCGACCCTGGGTAAATCTTCTAACCAAATTAGCGAGTCTCTTCTTCACCGTTAAAATATTCATAACATCTCACTTTTCTGCGCCATTTTTCAATAAAATAAAAAGTGAAAAACTGTCTGAACGGGTGTATCGTTTTAAAGTTTTACTATTTATTAAATAAATAAAAAAATTGAAAATTGCTCACAACACTTGTCATTTTTTCATTTTTCTTATTAAAATGGAATTATGGAAAATTGGGCGATAGGTATTCTATTTTTCTATTTTTTCATTTTTTGAACAAAATGGAAAAAATGAAAAAATGGTGCGAATAAATATAGTTTTTTTCATTTTCCTGTTTTTCTATTTTTGGCGAAAAACGGAAAAATAGAAAAATGAGTTAGGAATCGGAGATTATTTCATTCTTCTCATTTTCTAACAATAGCAACAAATAAAAAATAGCAAAATATCGCTTTTAGCCGTTTACAGTATTTTTTGTATTTTTGAAGCGGACTTCAAAATTAGAAAAATGAAAAAATGATCAATTTTCCCGACCATTTTCTTTTTTTCTATTTTTGTCTGTACTTTAAAATATGTAAATATGACAACGATAAGTAATATTTCCTGTTTCCGTTTTTGTTGGAAAAATGAAAAATTAGATTGGCCGAAGTGTGCACGGACCGTTTTGGTATATGGCCTATAGAACGAGGAATATTACATGTGAAGCACGCTTTTTTGGTATATGGCTTATAGAACGAGGAATATTACATGTGAAGCACGCTTTTTTGATATATGGCTTATAGAACGAGGAATATTACATTAGTTTGAAACGAGCTTCTTGTGGTTTATGACTTATAGAACGATGAAAGTCACATTTAAAGCGTTCTTGTTTTGGTATATGGCTTATAGAACGGGGAATAGTTAGAAACGCGCTTGTTTTGGTATATGGCTTATAGAAGGAAGAATAGTTAGAAGCGAGCTTCGAGTGATTTATAGATTATAGAACGAGGAATGTGTTTGAGCCGCGCTTGTTTTGGTATTTGGCTTATAGAACAAGGAACATTACTGTTGAAGCGTGCTTGTTTCGCTTTATGGCATATAACAAGGAATTATTTACGATCCGTATCAATCAAGCATATGCTGCATATGGGCCGTACGAACCGTAACACACTGTGCCCTGATGTAATAACGAGATGCACGCCTCGTATGTGCTCAGAATACGAAGTGTTAGCAATGCTGACGGTTTGTACGGAGCGTAAACTTTTTAGCTTAAGAATGGTCATTGATTCTAAAATAGAAATGCCCTCACGCTTTTACATTGCAACTCGGTTTCAGCTTTTCAATTTAGTGAAGGACAGTTGTTTCGCCCTCGGCTGAGAGAAAAACTGTCTCGCAGACAGCAAAATTAATGTCAAATAACGAAATGGACAAATGGCATTTGGGGTACATTAAGACCATGTTTAATCACGAATTACTATTTTTTGCTCTAAATCACATCTGTTCTAAATCGGGATTTCTTTTTTAAACAGCACTCAGTATTTGCTGTATATTGCATCATTTCTGTTTCTGTCTGCGCTTTTCAGCAAACCAGCTACTACATGTAGATCGAATAAATATTGGTACTAACTAAATTCTGCGATTTCAAAGTGGCCGTAATAACAGACTAAATTGCACCCCACCCAGTTCAATTAATGTTATTAGCGTCTAAAGTATCAATGTTATAATTAAAAATTGTCCTCCCTCTCTACGTCTTTTTCTCAACAAAAGTGGGACATATGAGTATTTTTTCTATTGTACACAGGAGGCTAGAAAGTCTTTATGAACCGAGAATTATCTGACCTTCTTTCCAGTAATACTTATTTTAAATAAACAGTTGTAAATTGGCCTTGCCTTTAGGGAAGGCTACAATAAATACGTCATCGAGTTGAAGAACCCTTTTCTAACCTATGAAAAGCTGTAAGTTTTACTGACTCGAGGGGAATCCGTGAATCCGTTGTGTTGACCCACACTGACAACAAAGTCACATCCGTTCTCTTTTAAACTGCTTGTATCTTTCTTTTTTGCTAGGAGTAAAGGATAATGACTTATTCTTTGATTTAAATAAATCTACAAGCTAGTGTCCCAGATATCATTGCGATTCCACAGTTCCTCCAATAGGTCTTTCACTTGACATGCGTCTGGTCTTACATCAGGATCTTGTTCAAAACACAAATGCATTACCTCTTGAAGCTAAAAAAAAGAATAGTATAAGTAAATTTTAAAAAATGAAAGAAAAACAATTGTTACTATAAACACCTAATAGGTATTTACAGTATGGCTAACTAATGTAATAGTTAACGTTTGCCTATTGTTCTCAACAACATTCTTAGTTTGTTAGCCTTTAGTGAAAACGTGTACTTCAAAGACTACTGAATTATGCATAAAAGTAATGTACAGTGAAAAATAATCCTTGAATAAGCCCCCGGGGGAGGCTTATGTTTTGAGGGGAGGAGCTTAATAGAGAGGGGGACTTATTTGTCGGAGTGCATAGTTCGAATTACAAGTGGGGATTGGCTTTTATAAGAAGTCACACAAGGCTCTCAGGAGTCTGTCCAGTGGACTTTAATCAAGGTTCTCAGCTGCCATACATATCATAATCAAGTGTGACGTGAGCTATATTTATGTCAATAATCGATCTATTGTTTGCATACGTAATATAACAGTTACCTCATCAAATTCATTAGAGTCGCGGCAATTCTTCACCAATTCACTCAGAACGCAACCGAACTGAAGTATATTCTTTCCCAAAATGTCCTTCACTGAGTGACCATTTAAACTACATTCAGGAAAATCCTGAGAGACCCGCTGAGCGAAGCCAAAACTTCCCAAGACAGCATTTATTGGAGGCACCTGATACAAAGAAAGGAGATATAAAGATATAAATATTTTTTTTTACCATTTATCGATCTCCTGGACCTTGGGGACGTTTCGTCACGTGACTTGACTGTGTCACAGCCTACTTATGTCTTTCTGTTATAATTTATTGTCTGTCATCAGCCTCGTCCCTTGGCGTTCTCTCGCCCCGTTATCCGCGCAAAGTCTGGGTAAAAGCGGGCAGAAAACACTTTCTCAGCGAGTCTCTCTTGGTGACATCACAGCTCACGGTAGAGTCCAGGATTGATAGAGCCAAGAACGTCTAGGAACTAGGCTGGTCTGTCATATGGACCCAATACAAAAATGGCCGCTAGCCTCGCTTGAGATAATGGTTTCTTTTGAATTTTGTATACATGATCAGGCTAATTTTAATTTCAACAAAAGAATATTAACCCAGCAGCCGTTTTTGCATAGGTCTATTGGGAAAGTTGTAAAATCAATATAAAAATGCTAAAAGCTTAACGGTAAATAACAAAAAAAATAAAAATTGTGCCAATTGTGCTAAATTGGGCCAGCGAGGGTCCGAAGTCTCAAACGCCCCACAAGAGGTCGAACAGGTTGGACATTTTAAATTCCATATGCTTTACTTATCTCTAAATCTCTGAAGGAGTCTCTAATGGCATCTTTCTAACTGGATAACAAATTTACGATGGTTGGCACACAGAAAAACTGGCTGCAAAAAAGCGCGAAGTAAAGTACAAACTTACGCCTTCCCGAGTTCTTGAGTCGGCTACTAACAAAACCTAACCCGCAGGTACCAAAATCTATGACGTTTCTAAGTCGATAAAGCTAGAGACGACACGGATGCTGCTACACTAATGCTTTTTACTTACCCTTAATCCTCTACCAATCAATACACTGGAAGTTGTTATGTTGTTATGGACGACGCCTTTCTGTTCTAAGTGCTGTATTGCGGAAATCAAGTCCATGGCCACAACGATAAGGGAGTCCAGATTAAAAATAATCCTGTTACTTTTGAAATACTCCTCCAAAGTCGTGTTTGCGGAAAAGTCGTAACACAATAAACTATATATAGCAGAAACAGGAAAAAATTGAAAGAAATGATAGATTGATTAATCGATTGATTAATATACATTTTTTAAGCCGGGTATTTCACTGAAAGTCAATTTCAAACCAGGCAGTTGTAAGGAAAAAATGAGCTCTTTGTTTTGAAATGGCATGTAAAATACACAATTAAAGGACAGCATAACAGTGGTATTTTACTCAAGAACACGAAAAAAGTCGAAATTTTGTTTAAGACCAACCCCTTTTTTAAGAGGCGTCTTTCTGACGTTTGCCATGATAATAAGGGCTTAACTCCACGTCAAAATAAACGCTAAATCTCTTGAACACAATCATCTCCTATGAGAAATCTGACAGTTTAAAAGAAATGAATGGTTTCAATTACAATGAACTTTTCTTGAATCTTGGAAATCCTGCTTTCTTGTAGTTCACATCACACTTTTCGGCTGCAAAAAGTAACATAAAAATAAATAGTATTTTTCCCTACATGTACAATAAGTCATTCGGATTACAACTATGTACAAGTAATAAGTGTCATCAGAGCAGCCTAAGTATTGCCAAGGCCCGACACTGTGTGGGGTCCAAGAATGTGTAGGACCGAGCATTTCATAATGTGATACGCGGAACCAAAGGACGAATATTTCAGAAATTACTAACTTAGGCGTCAAGCTCGAAATTAGATCCGTACCCTAACTTAAATTCTTTCGATAATACATTTTCTTACGTCACCATTTACATGTATTCAACAGTTGAAAAAGGTAAAGTATTTGTTATCTGCCAGGAGCGTAGCCAGCGTTTCGATTAGTTTTAGGCCTGGCTGACTCTCGTTTTCACAAATTGCACGCATGACTAGTACGTATTGACCTCACTGACACTGAGCTCTTAGGCTTTTTAGCTCATCCCAACAACGTATAATTTATTAGAAGCGGTAGAGTAATCAAACCAAACATTTGTAGGCCAGGGCCCCTGTCTGCCGCATACTTGCAGATTGCCAGCAGTATTTGATTATATTGGGATGCTCCAGTCCCTCCCTAAGCTCTTTTGCTAATTCAACTTCCTTTTTCCAGTCCTCTTCTTTTATCTTTGAAAAGTGCTTTATCAGTCGAACACACGGGTTCTTTTTACTGCCGGACCACGCTACAACAAATCCCTAAAAACAAAATGAAAACTTCAGAAGTAAATTTTCATGAATTTTACGTCAGCACAACCTTTCACTTTCTTACAATTTCCAAAAACGAACCTGTTAAAAGTTTCAGACTCTGCTAATTTTGACCAAAAAGATAAGGTCTTCAATAAAAGGGAACTTTATTTTTTATTCGTCAGTCATGGAAAAGTTTTTACAAAACATAGTGGACAACACAGAAAGTGAAATTGATAATTGCAAAACATTTAGTGCAACTTAGCTTTGATGATAATCGCATGTTTGTTTGTTTGTTTCTTTTTTACATCACAGTTATTACACTCGACAAGTATTTATAATTCTGACATTGGTAATGTCACTTGGAAAACACTCATAGACAGGTAATAGTGTAGTCTAGTGAGGCGGTTTAATCCCATTTTTGCGCAGTAGTACATTAACATCAACGATGTTATGGAATTTCATTAAAAATCGGTAGTGGTGGTGGTGGTGGTGGTAGTGTTAGCTGAAACAATAAAAATGTACATGTAGTGTTGCTAAAACCAATTCGCCTTTACCCTATATGCATTATTTGCGTACCCAAAATATATAGACCAGAACGAGGATGCAAAAATTATGGTTCAGTTTTAGGTAACCACTGACATAATAATGCCGATAATATATGAGCGTATTCTATTTTCTCTTAACCAATCAAAATATATATGTGACATCGTCTTTCCAAGAAAAGCGAATCATGTCAGACCACACGACTTCATATCATCAGCCTGTGAAAACGGATGTTTTCGCAGGCTATGATATCATTTGCATTTACGTACTCCTTCACAATTTCACAAGATTTCTGCGCAAGAAAGGGGAATAAAACATCCTTGTTATACTGCTGAAACTATTGGACGACCCAAAAAATATTTGTTTCAGACATGCTGATATGCAGTTGAAACGCTTTTGCAATCCTTTCCAAGGATCATCACCCCTTCCCATTAGCGCTCATAGATCAGTCTGCTATCGTATTTTTCGCCTCCGTTTGCCTTTGACGGTCAGCTTGGCGAGTCCTTAAAACGTCAATACTACGAAAATTGTCACAAGACCTACCACTGACACAGAAGTTTCATCCCAGAATACGTTTGGTATTTCTACCAGCTTCAGATCTGTCTCGGGTCCCTCGCTTTCTCGAATCTTGTCTAGTTGACGGTTGGAACTTTTCGGATTCAAGGACAAGCTCAAACCGGCAACAACAGTCGTCTGGGACTCACTTGGTACAACAGCGTTTCGGCGCAACATGATCCCTTTGCCTTTTGATACTAACAAAAAGAAATGATGACCAAAGCTCTTCTGTTAATATTTTAAGAGAAGGCACCAGTTTTTTTTGGTGGTTGTTTCAAAGACTAATTTTAATAGGTCCGTCCATCCTTTCCTTTTGTGTGAATACACACCCACCATAAAGAAATCGTAATAAACAAGAAGACAAACAGAAGGATAGTTTGCATTTTTAGACCTAGCAATGACGGCAAGGTAAAGGCGCCGCAAGCCAAACGTCGAAATGGCCAAAGGTTATACCGGTTTCCTTAGCATGAAGCATGCCAAGGAATATTGCTACTCCTCCCTGGACAGGATGCAAGTCTATCGGAGGGTTATCCTCCGGCAGTATGTCTCGATACCCATTTATGCACCTGGGTGAAAAGAGAAAATGTGGAGTAAAGTTCCTTGTCTTTGGAAACAACGCGACAGGCGAGGATTGAAGCCCTTACCTCCAGATCCAGAGTTCGAATAAGCGGCAAATGGCGGGAAAAGTTTACATAAAAGGAGAAAGAAGCAATACTTTTCTTCTGGACGTCAACTTGGATGTATGATTTCATGACATTTCGTTCAAATGTATGTGTCAAAGGAATGGCTATAACGTATAACGTTCTATTTTGGGCAACTGAAAACTTGCCCCATTCTCGCTGATTTTCTCTTTCAGCTATTCGCTCATACTCATTACCTCTCTAACAAGCCTCCCCGTGTGGAGCACATTTTTTAATCATTTTTTTTTCGGAGAAGTAACCCTTGGTTATTAATTTCATACCAGTGAATATGTTACTGGAAAATCCAGGGAGCGGGTGAATAAGGGTGATTACGACAAGTACGGTGATATATACAGAGCTTAAGGATCGAAAGGCGTTTTTAAAGGACGCACTCAATCGTAAGTGAGGTATTTTCCGTTCATCATGCTTCGACATTAACATATTTGTATTGAGAGATGTGTTTTGTCTTTTTGAGACAATTTGTCCGAGGATTTAGGCAAAACCATTGCACTGCCCAAGAATACAAAAAAGTCCACTTCCGGTTGACGTGCGTCGCTCAAAAACACCTTTGCCTAATAAGCTCCCTGATAACACACCTGGGTTTCTCTTCGGCCGCCGCACTGTTCGTTCCAAGACAGAGGTAAGTGTATCAGTGTGGTCACCTACTTTTCTTTTGAAAAGTGGAGTAGAAAATGTATACAATATTGGATTGAGAGCAGAATTCAGTGGGAGAACAAACACCGCAATCCACACATAAACTTGTTTCTCAGGATCATGAAATTTTCCGAGCAAGGATAAAAGGCCAATGACGATAACAGGCATCCAACACAAGAAATCAGTTAAAACAATGAACATCATTCTCCAAGCCATTTTCGATTCTCGCTTCATGTTTGTTGACCTGGCCTGTTTTGCAGCACCCTTGACGCTAAAGAGCATAACTGTATACGCAGTGAGAATATATATAAAAGAGACAAAGTTTAAAATGATGAAAATGACAACAGCATATTCCCAGCCAGCCTGTCTCTCTGTTGAAAGTTGAAGGGGAAGGCAAACAGCTGATTTTCCATAAAATCCAACTTCGCGCTTTTTGTCAAAGAAGTAATCCAACCCTAACGTTGGAATGATTGATATCATTATTCCAAAAATCCATATACCACCCACAATAACATAAGCACATTTGCGGTTTATACGTCGCTTTTTGAACGGGGAAATAACACAAATAAGTCTATCGGTTGTGATAAGGGTCAGCATCAACACAGATACCTCACTTGACGCCATCGAAAGGACCCCCGTAAATGCGCATGTCAGCCCCGATCTCCAATCGACATCATGTTCGAAGTATTCACCTTGCCATTGTACATCTTTGATAGCAATGATAAGCAAATAGACGCCCATTAGTAGATCTGAAATAGCTAGGTTTGTCAGAAGAAATGAATGCACTTTGTTGTTTTCTTTCACAAAAACTCGCATTAAAATAACGAGAAGATTTCCAACAAGAGCAGTAATCCCCAATATCCAAACACAAATCTGAACACCTTTATTTTTCATTAAGTCAGAACAGCTAGAAAATTCGGCTTTGGGTGAGATACAGCGAACACCAACCACTGCTTTTTTGGCATAGCAGCAAAGAATATACTCGTCCAAATGTCTGAAAAGAAGAAAAATATATTTATTTATAAAATCAAATTCGTGACTGTAAGCGAGTAAAAGTAGTGTAGTTATTAGATACGATATGATTATTTTTGACTCCACTAATATTCATTTTGTATTATGTAAGTAAAGAAAACTACTCCATTAGCAGCGGAGGTTCGCTAAAGCACCTAATCTCAAACTCAGATCAAACGTGCTCGTGGAAAGTTGGGTACTAGATAGACATAATATAGCGCCACTCCTATTATTTTCCATGCAAAACTAAAAAGAAAAACTCTTACTAGTTGTGAGACTCACATTTCTTTCAGGCTTTTAAGTCCATTGAAAACGTCTTTTGGGAAGTTTTTTATACTGAAGGAGTTATTACTGAGATCCCTAAAAACCAATAAAGAAACATTTGATAACTTTTCAACCGTTAGCTTAATTAACACCTGCTTATAGCCTTTAATATATAATAGTGACAGTGTTTTAAAATATCCCTGTAAGGGAATTGCCCTTATCGTTCAAACAGATTTCTCGCGGTGTGCGAGAAACTTCAAGATTTTCTGGTAACTCTACCCCGTTCTTCATCCCTTTTCACTTACAGTTTCTCCAGGGATGATAGCCCTGCAAATGTCTTTGAAGATAACCGCAAGATCTGGTTATCGTTTAGGTATCTGAGATAAAAACAAAGCAAATACTTCTTATCACTTTCATTTTTCATCTTAAGCCACATTTGCCCTGACTTCATGTCGTAATTAATACTTGCCCTGGTAAATTTGCAGTTTTTGTGGTCAAAACTTTGAGTTTTAAACATTGGGGAAAAAACTGATATTTGTTTGCCTAGTAAATTGACTGACTTTTTCTCGGCCTAGTTTTGGCGCTTTTCCTGTCAAAAACTGACGTCATTTCATATTACTTCCAGTTGAACATGAACGTTGGTGCAGACACGATCATGTGAATCTTGAAAGCGTAGCTTTTTAGGGAATTTGTACTGAGGCAAAAGACCAACAGAAGCACATTGTTAATAGCCAGGGTTATTCCTTGAATGATATGATAAACTATTGAGATAAATTTTGTTCACCCATCAGAGTAAAGATCACGGAAGGTAATAGATTGATTGCAGAATTTTTCGGTAAGGGACGAGGTAACCGCGTTTTTGAACTTACAATATCTTAAGCCTAGATAAGCCAAGGAATACGTAGTCTGGTAACTCTTTCAACTCATTTTCCTGAAGGTATCTACATTGGATTGAAATAAAAGCAAAATGGTTTAAAAATATACACTTGAAATCTGGCAAAACAAATGCAATAATATGTCACTCACAGATTCTGTAAGTTCCTCGTGGAGTTAAATGCGTCCTTTTCAATCCTGTTTATGCGATTCTGTCTGAGGCTCCTTGGAAAAAAATATGAGGCAGTAATCAGATAAAATGTCGGTTTTAAGCGAAGAGTGTAATGACCAGTTTTTCGAAGGCTACTTTCGCTTACTTACAAAGTAGTCAAGGACGCCAAAGATGCACTGAATGTGTTCGTCGAAATGGTGTCAATCAAATTAGCGCTGCAGTCCCTTAAAAAAAGTAGGAAAAACCGGATAGTTTTCGAAAATTTGAATTTTATGATCAAATCTTGTAAAAGAAATTTTAAATAACAGATAAAATATATATAAAAGGACTCACAAGGTCTGAAGATGGTACATATTGTCCAACATGCCGATAGGTAAGGCCCGTATGAAATTCGAGTCAAGTTTCCTAAAATGTAAATTTTAATTAATGCTTTGAGACCCGCCAAGAATGGCGATACCATTTCAAAGTAATTGAACTTCTAGAACACTTAAGAACAATTTATTTATTTTCATGGCTCGAACATTTGTAAAAGCTGTTGATTAACTTTTTTTTTTTTTAAGTTTAAAACCAGTTAAGGCTTGGAACATTTATGTAAATTTAATAATGACATTTTTAAAGCGAAGTTTTTTAAAAAATTGTCTGTTTTCAGTTTTTTACTTACAACGTTTGTAGTACAGAACCATTGCCAAATGCACCTCTTTCAATTTTGAAGATGTGGTTTCCACTCAGGTCCCTGTAAAGATTTTATGACATATTTTCTTTCATCATACTGATAAACTGTAAAATTAAACTTACTGTTAACTTTTAGGATTAAGACAGTGTGAATGAAACTTACAAATACTTTAGACTTGACATATCGGAGAGCTTTTTCTCAGGTAGATGAGAAATGTTATTCCTCTGAAACAGTCTGTCGGGACAAAAACGTAACGTACAATATTTCGCTTTTTATTCAAAATCAGCGTTCGCAATATATATATATATATATATATTATTTTAGTTATTATTATTATTATAATAACTATAAAGATTCGTCATTTATTATTATTATTCGTTTTTTAATTTTCGTTTCAAAGATAAAATTGAGCCAAGCATGTTCTGGGAAAAGAGCGGAAAGACTATCTTAGTATGAAATGTAATATAATTTGGAAGAAGGCGAAATCTGACACCATGAAGGTCAGAAATATTCCGACTTCCAGGTGAGAATCGCTGAACTCACGACACTGCGAGTTATAGTTCGGATACTCTAACCACTGAGTTACAAGAGACTCTATGGCAAGCGGGGCTGAAAAATAATTTCAACTTTACACCAGGGATAAGTGGTGTGTATAAGCGAGCTACTTAAGAGCAGTTGTCTGTAAGATTCGAGCTATATTAAAAAGGCGCTGCCACACTATCTCACCGAATTGGCTAAAAATTGGCATGTAGACTTGATTTGAGGTCTTTAATAAGGAATAGATAACTTTAGGTTCTAATTCCTCCTACTTCGGAAATTATCGACATGGCCGGTTTTTGGGTGCCTCGGACCGGCGCCATATTGGTTAATAGAAGCTGCTTTTGAGCCTTCGACTACAACCCTGTCTTCAAAGCTAATCTTCCTTTGCTAATACAGATTGAAAGAACAATCCCTCTTTATTGTATTTTTAGAAACTACTTCGAAATTGATAACGTTTTCGCAACGATCGATTAAACTTTTGGTGGGTATACTTTTTGAATTTTTTACACCCGCAAAATTAACAGAATTTAAAAGGCGTATATCTCTTTTGCCACATCGCATTGAAGCTTGCCAATCTGCATGAATACTCACTGTTTGTAGGTAAATCGATTTCATTAATAAAAAAATTGGGCAAATTTAACGGAGCAGAAACAAAAGTAATGAATGGAAGACTGTTCTAGCGACTTCGTCAATAATCTGTACACCGAATACTCGCCAGGTGTTGCCAAAATTACAATCGATAATAGAGTTTCTGTCATTAAATCTGAGTGATCTGTGTAATAAAATTAGCCTCTGTAATATAATCGATAACTCTGCTGCGAAAAACAGTATAAAAAAAGGCAGATTGTATAAGGAAAAGGAAAATGAATTTGTTATGTTTATGCTATGACGCGTAAACAAAATTCAACCATCACAGTCGAACTGGAATTTTCCTGATTTTCCTCCAGTTCCTTTACCGAAACCAGAGCTTTTAAAATTAACCATAGTAATGAAAATTGAGATGTATTACCTTACTCGACGACAAAGTTGCCAGTTTCCACCTTGATCGAAAAAAAGTAATATTTTCCCACGCATATCGCGGGTCGTCACGTTCCTAGCCTGGCGTTACAACTCACGTGAAACCGCCTGGTTTCAAACAACTGAACTGAAGAATCCGTGAAAATCTTAGCCAGGCAATAAATAATGGAAGTTGATATAAGTTATCATTATTAGTGAGCGAGGATCGATGCGATGATAGTTCCAGCTACATGTGTTTACAGCGTTTGAAGATTCACTCAAAACTCATGAGACATGAGCCCTTGAAATAAACATCATTACTTCCGGTTTTACAAATTGGGCGTTGGCAAAGTAATGAATAGACTCATTCTACCTTGTACACCATTAACAACGGTTCCGTGTACAATTTTCAGGTATTTTGTCTCAATCACGAAGCCCGTTTTGAGGAGATTCTTGATAAACAGAAAAATTGGTTTGGAAGGGGTTAAGAAGAATGAGGGATGAGCCCGGGACAACAAAAACCACAGTCACCCCACCGAAGGGCTTTAAAACTGTGCGCAAATGCCTCACCCTAGGGACAATTCCAGATTTTTGTTTCCTTGAAAAAGCTTAAAATCGCTAGACAATGCATGGACAACTCAAGACAGTCCTAATTCAAAATAAAGTAAACAGCAAAGAAAATTCAGTTAGAGACCAGAGTGTTTATCCGATATCGCGAACAATAAGGAGTGATTGAAGATGTGTCTGCAGTTTAAGGTAAAATCATTTACCATGCTCACGGACCTTTCGACAACATAAGTGTACCGATTGATGTAATATCAGTGGTAAAAAACGAACGCTTTTTACTGTAGGACGATGACGTCATCATACAAAAGGCGTCTTCACTCTGGCATCCAGAATTTCAAACAGTCAAAACCTAATTTTCTCTGCTCGTCAAATGAAAAACGCCTCTGAGGGCAAGTAGTGGTAATGTGCTTGTTAGTAAGACGTCCAACATAAGGAGACATTCATAATCAACTCGGTTAATGCATTGATAAAGGGAAACTTTCTCCTTTACCCTTAGGGACAGAGTTCAAAGGCGCAAAAGATTTTTAGTTCAGCTCTAGCATGTGTTGTCTAGCGATTTGCCTTGAGCTTCTCTAAATTTTCCAGATCAAACAAGCTGTGCCCATCGTACATAATCTTGTCTGGGCTCCCTTGAAAAATTGCAATTCATCAGAAGCCTTTAAGTTCATCCTCCGCCGCGACAATTTCGTGATCTATTTTAATGGGTGGTTTTCTGGAACTATCCTATGGCTTGTCCTTTCTGGTCGTCACTATATTAGCGAACATGTTTCCATTTCTTTCCAGCAAAAGTCTCTATCAGGAGCGTAGCCAGGACTTTCCAGGTGTGCGGAAAATTTCCAAAACTTACCCTAACATCTTACTCAGTTCTCTCGCAACGTTTCCCTACTACATTTGCTAATTCTGTTAACTAGGTGAGGTTATGCGTGGATGAAACGGCACTTGCAATCGGTGAGAAAATTAGGTTAGACACTTTACCCTCAAGGACGACTCTCACGTTTTGCTGACACTTTCTACCTTAGAAGAGATAAGTGAAGCTTTGCCTTCCCCACTCCGTGTAAAAAAATGTCGTTCGGCTGTTCAAACTACTTTTAGAAAACAACAAACTTCCCAACTTTAATTTTTAATAAAGGTGTAAGGGTAGGAATCCAAATTGTTTTGGAGTATTTCACTGATTTTAACACGATGATTGTAAAGTAGTGTCTAGTGAGTACGGAGGCTAATGCCCCATCGTAAAAATCTGAAATTGAAAACAAAAATCTTGTATAACCGAGTAGTACACAATTTTAGTTATTTTATTGAGTTGTGAAAAATCACAAATTTGTTTCTTCTTGAATGTGTTATACTCTCATCCTGATTCAGTCTTTCCGATATGCCCGTCGGATAGCGGAAGTGAACGTAAATGATCGATTACCTGAAAAGAAGCTACCATCCTAACTTTCCACCTTCGGTTCTTTTCCCTAGCCATAATTTTTTTCCCTCAAGGAATTTTTCTCTGTTTTACATAATAATTGGTCTTGCATTCAGCTTATCGATTTTGAGAGCCTAGTCCGGATGCCGTATTCTGATGCGATCTGCTTTATGTAGCTTTCCCCCCATCTAACAGCTCCTTAGGGCCTGTTTACATGGAGTGGGGGACCGCGGTCTAGTGGGGTTGATTTCTTTTGTTTTCACGCTCTGGGGGACACAAAACAAAAGAAATCTACCCCACTAGACCGGGGTCCCCCACTCCATGTAAACAGGGTCTTACTGAACAAAAACGGCTTTAATTGAGTCTATTCAAAGAACTAGCCAACATTTTTCCAGCGGTAAGCACAATGTTCCTAATTCCCCCTAGTCCCCTTCTTAGACGCTTTCATGTGCATCAGGTGTTAAATTTTCTTTTCATAAGCTACAATGCTCATAATCGCGCATTCTGATGTCATTTATGCTTAAAAAATTAAAAATTAGGTTATCGAAGAAAGAGTGAATTAAAGGTGTCATGAGACGTTTGTGATTTCATGAACTATTTGACGCGGTCCTTTTCTTACGGCTTATGTCCGTTGGTCAAATCGCTAGTTGGGTTTTCTTGGATTGAAAAGGGCGGGCTCTTTCTAAACGTGGCGTTGTTTATGGGACCTTAGTATTCAGAACAGAATCAGTCGATGGCAAACAACGAAAAGGCTTTTATGTGGTAAGTTACAGTGATGAACCTTGCCTCGAGATGGTCATATTTTTGTACATACCTTCATGCAATTCAGTGTTGGTCTGAAAATTTTTTGTTATGCATGGGGGAAGGGTGGGAGGGGAGAGATCAGAACATGTACCTCGTGTTGTTTACGAGACATTTATAAAGTAATGAAAACTCTTAAACAGTCTTCTACAAATCAAAATAGTTGCAAATACTTACGGGAGGCCCTAACTATATGATGATTAGAAGGACAATATTTGGAAAGGTGCATGGTCGTGGAGTTAAGGAGATTTGACTAATCAACCAATTTCCCGCTAAACATAAGGGCGTGGCCAGTGGCCCCAAAATTGTGTTCGCTCGCCCCGGGCTGGCTCGACTTTTGGGATACGGTTATGGGGTTATAAACAATGAGTTCATCATCTATATAGCCTACTCGCCCCCAGCCTGCGAAAACATCCGTAAGAGCGAGGAGAAACGGATGTTTTCGCAGGCTAACTCGCCCCAAGTGACTGCATTTCGCTTTTCAGAGACCCATCAGTTACTGTACGACCCTCTCCGATCAGATTTTATGTCCGTGGTACTGGTGGTGAGGTCAGTCTACAAGCAGAGTCGTGAAAAACACCGCCACTTGAGCCTTTACGTTCAAAACATTCCTGGCTATCGGGAAAAAAAGAAGGAGCTTTTGAAAATACTAAATAAAATGTCATTTCAAATATCACTTTGTCACCGTTCGAAAATTATTGTGAATCAGACCGAATGAAAGCTCACTCAAAGAGGGGGAGGGGGGAGGGGGCTGGTAGTTCTTAACAGTTCCAGTTAGCTAGAAAATTAAAAGTTACGAAAAAATAGTGGGCGAACTGCAGAATACATGCAAGAATGAGAAAGAAAATAGAAAACAACTTCCTGTTCAAATTCGGGTGAAACGTTTAATAGCGTCAAGAAGACTGAACTTGATTGAGGTTGTTCATTTCAGTTCCGTTCCAGCGTGCAGTTCCCCGTCCTCCCAAAAATAGCTTCGTCTCCCACCGATCATTCCATGTGATATTTTGCGGACTTATTATTCAGTAATGACGGTACGATCAGGGAATTTGACTTGATGAGTTCTTTAATTTCATTTCATGTACTAGTTTTATATCTTACGCTCGAAAGATCTGCCAAACAGTGTACATTAGCAAAGGTAGGTTCCTGTTTACACGTGTAATTATCGAATATCATACAATTTGCATAAAGCTACAAAGCACGGTTGGTTTTTCTAGCCTTTTGATTAAAATTGACAACCTTTGCGTTATCTTTGCCTAAGAAAATATGTAATTTGTAGCTGTATACAGCGAAATACTACAGAGAAAATTGTAACTGTGCAGTACACGAGCGGCTCCCGATTGGTCTGGGAAATCGAAGAGCGAACTTGAGCTGGTACCGTGTGTAACAAAATTTATAATTTTCATTTTAGCGCATATTTCAAGCTCTTCGCATGATCAGAATCAAAAGATTATCTGTTTCCATTACAAGGGAGGGTTTTTTAAGCGATAGATAGGGTTTAAGAGGCACGATCAATTTTTAAAGAATTTTCTTTTCAAATATTCACCGAATTTTGTTTTGAAGTTTTAGCGGCCAAGTGGCTGAACCACTGCGCATTCATGCAATCATATTTCTGTTCCGTTGCATTTGCCCAATTATTTTATTCAACAATCTAACTTAGCTATAAACAAACTATGTTTAGTTAAAATGGCTTAGTCTAAATCGATGTGGCATGGGTGATATTGGCCTTCCAATTTCTACCAAATTTGTGTACCGTTTAAGTACCGAAAAGGTGCAGTGAGAAGTTATAGCCGTTCGTAGCTCAGGCTTAACCATTTTCAGATAAGAGTATGTAAATGAAAGGAGGGAGGATAGTTCTTTGCAACTGTATGAGTCACGATTAAGTTATTTTAATGATAAGGCTAGAATTAATTACTGAAAATCTCCTTCAGTTCACCAACATGGCGGCCGCTCGAGGCCTCGTCAAAACTGTCATTCCTGTATCTTTGAAACCAACGAGAATTCAAACCTTAGAATATGCATTCAGTATTTAGGACACCATTCTAAGACTACATGCCAAAATTCAACCAAATCGATGAGGTACCGTGTCAGGCCGAAGTTCGAATTTTACAGAAAATCACTCTTAATCTCTTGTTGAAATGTGAATAGCGCTATTCATCGGATAAATGACTATCTAGCGGATAAGTATTAGGGAAATCAATTACATACATACATACATACATACTTTATTGACTTTCCCAAGGGGCTTTTCAAAGACAATACATGATCCTATTTACAATTAAAAAATGTTTTAAAATATATATAAAATTACAATTCTTTAAGTAATTTAGTACGTAAACGAGTTTTAAAAACATCAATCGAGTTACACAGTTTAAAGGAATTGTCTAAGGAGTTCCATAAGTTCACAGTTCTATAGAAAAATGTTCTCTGACCGGCAGCTGTTCTAAAAAAGGGAATTTGTAAAAGCTGTGAATTTCTGGTGCTACGTCGGCTAACCTCTGCTCGCTTTATGAATTTTGATGTAAGGTATTCAGGGGCTTGACCGGTCATACATTTAAAAGCCATTGTAGCGTTCCGGTAATAAAGCTGACTGGGAACTGAAAGCCAATTTAGCTCCTTGCGAATTGGTGTAACATGGTCAAATTTACGCGCGCCGCTAACAATGCGGCATGCGAAGTTCTGCACTGCCTGTAACTTGTTGACATTACATTTTGAGGTATTTGACCAAACATTGGAGCAATAAAATAACCTGCTAAAAACTAAGGAATTAATAATCATCAAAAGTGTACGTTTGTCGAAGACATGCTTGACACGGTTTATCTGGCCAAGGCGGGACATGCACGAGGAAGCGGTTTTAATTATATGTTCATCGTAAGTTAAATTAGAATCCAAAGTCACACCAAGGTCTTTGGCGGTGTCTGTAGGGACAATGTCCTTAACCATAAAGGAAAGGTAACGAAATTGGAATTTTGCACGCATCTGCCTGCTGCCAAATATCATCAACTTGGTTTTGCCAGGGTTTAGTAACAATTGATTGTTGGAACACCATTTCCCTATTTTAAACAGGTCGTCTTCCAAATCATCAATTGCATCCAGGTTGGCTTTAAGCTCGAAGGAAGTGATGAGTTTCGTATCATCTACATAACTCTGGGTGCTACATTTCTGTGGGATCAATGGAAGATCGTTCGTATATATGCTAAAAAGAAGTGGGCCCAAGATGCTTCCTTGAGGAACGCCACTGGTCACAGACAAAGGCTCAGATAGCGTTGAATAGATTCGTACTACTTGTGACCTGTTGCTTAGGTAACTACGAAACCATTGGAGAGTGTCACTGGAAATTCCGACATCTTGCAATTTTAAAATTAACGTGTCATGATTGACACTATCAAAGGCTTTGCTCATATCTAATAGTACAACTGCCGTTAACTTCTTTTTATCGATGGCGTTAAGAATTGTGTCTGTTGTTTCAATGACAGATGTTTCACAAGAGTGCCATCTCTTGTTACCGCTTTGACTCTTTGATAGGGTGTCATTTGATTGCAGATACGAGGTGAGTTGATTATGTACTACTACTTCGCAAACCTTCGATAAAACTGGTAGAAGTGAGATGGGTCTATTGTTGTTTGCCTGTTCATGGTCGCCCTCCTTTAGGATGGGTGTAACCTCAGCTGTTTTCCATTTTGATGGAAAAACACAGTTTTGAAAGGATGCATTAACGATAGACGTTATTGGGTGAACAATTGGATTAAGACAGTCTTTGATGACACGGATCGGAATTTTATCTATCCCGGGGGCCTTGTTTGAAGGCATCGCTGCTATTATACGCTCTACTTGTTTATAATCAACGGTACTAAGTGTGAACTGGTCAGAGGAAGCGTATTGTCTCGGCACGAAATAATTCTGATTAAGTGTTAAGTTGCATTCATTAGCCAGGGACGTAATTTTGTCAACAGTGCTCTGACCAACAGATACGAAGAATTGCGCTATTGACTGTACTGGATAGAGATTTATCCAGTAAATAGCGTTATCCACCTTTCGAACAACTGGGGCCAGGTGTAACACATGGAAATTCACAGCCAATTTTTTCAAAATTTTATGATAATTAGTATCCGATATCCAAACCTCGTCTAGAACTGTGATTTCCCTAGTTTTCTCTTTATAAATTATTAACGAAGTTTAGTATGAGACTTAACAGGCGTTATAATTTTCAGGTAATCAGCTCACATTACGGCTGCCTTAGAAGGAATGTTTCCTGGGAAAGCAGTCAGTTTCCTTCCCTTCTTCACTGTTATCACCATCTCAAGACGTTTTCGTGAAATTGGATTACACTCGCAATTTGACGGACAACCTTAAATAGTAAAAAAAAGTGAAAAGTAATTCATTAATTACATTATAATTGTAATAACGTTGTAATTTGTTGTTGTTGTCGTCGTTGTTTTTTCATTTTCTTTCAAAGAGGCCGTTATAACATTTGTTCACCCCCGATGCAGTTTGTTGTGGTCGGCAGTGTATATTACACACTTTCTGTTTCGATTTTTTTTTTCTTTCGATATTGCATTTTTGTTTCTTTGTTTTTTTTTTCCTCAGAGAGAACTTTAAGTCCTAACGTGCATCTACTTTGAGGGCGGGAAGCGGGTTAAGGAAGAAGGGAAATTTTGCTACTTACCTTCGTATTGGAGACACGCTTCTTTATCAACGTCAGCTATATAAGAGAGACACATACATATGTTCTAAATACAATGTATTATTTTTTAATGGCTCTTATAATAAATACTAGTGTTACTAGAACAGGTAACACTTCAGGCCTTGTAGTGCTGCAGTATGATAAGGCAACAGATAGCTCATTATTTTAACGTTTTAGGGCTGTGCAATCGCCCACGTACGATATATTAAAATTCTAACATGACTTCGAGGCTTTCTTGTCATATTACTAAATTTGGTTTGGTACTTAAGTCTCTTCTGCGGATTGCGAGACCATGAAGTCAAGAAACATTTGCAATTTTGTTCCTAAAGCCTCGGAGTCATGTCAGAATTCTAATATATCGAACGTGGTCTATTCCGGAGAAATATTATACGTCATTCAAAATGACGCCTCTCGTACGTCGGCCATCTTGGATGTAATTTATATTGTGGATTAATTTTGGGAATGTTATCAAACGTTTTGCCATTTTGATAGAATCCATCATCTTCTTTAAAACATGTTTACACTGCGTTATATCGGGAACCGTGCATGTTTTCTTCAAAGTGACTTGACAGCCATATGCAAACTCCGACCGCTGATTACTAGCAGATAAGAGCACTGAAAAAATCTTCACGCGGTTAGCATTAGTTCTCACCCTAGTGCCTGAAGGCATGATGAATCACACTCAGTCACAGCCCTCTAAATGTAATTCCTCACCTGCATAGTGTAGTTTGAAACCTGATTCATTAATTTTGTCATCGCTTTCGAAAGTAATCACCATAACATTTGAAGATGATTTAACGAAGGCTGGAAATCTTTCTCCGCAATATTTTCCCATAAACGTTCTAGACTTAAGTCCACTATATATCTCTAGGAAGTCGTTAAGGCAGGAAGGATGGTCTTCTAATTGGAATTCCAGGAATCGCAGTTTTATGGTGTTTCCGCGAGGAACACTGATGATCCACCGGCAACGCGTCAGCGGTGGATAATACCCAGGATGGTGTGGGGATAAAATTATGCCTGACATTGTGGTAAAGTTTCTGTCGCATTCTGAAAAAGATAGTTAATTCATTCAATTCGGACCATACATATCTCCACGACTAGTGCATTTCAGTGTGAGTATTGTCAATGTTTTATATTCAAAGGATGCGATAAATTCAAACTAAAATGTACTAGTCATGGAGGTATGTATAGTGCGCATAATTTGGAAAAATTATCATAGCGTCAAAACAGGGAATGTTGTGACGCAATTTTTTACAGGTTCGTAGGATAGGTTTGTCTTGAAATTTTAAGATGTCGCAGTGAATCAACCTCAATTAAAGTTTCAGGCCGATCATTTTATACATTATGAAGATTGATGTGAAGAGATTTGAAAAAAAAATCGTTCAAGTCGTTTCTGAGATTTTTCAAAAAGCGCTCAAATTTTGAATGTCCAAATTTTGAATGAAGTTGCACTTATACAGATGGTGAGAAAACGGGTTAGTTTTGAAGATTGCAAGAACGAAAATACACCAAAATTTCCTACTATCGAAATATGATATTAAGCAGCATTCTGACGCTACTTACAGATTTATTTGACTCATTTATAACGTTTTTATGAAGTAATCTATGACGGCTTTTGAAAATTTACGGTTTGAAATATATTTTCGTGGAATTCAAACATACAGAATTTTTTACTAGTCTTACGGAGGTTGTTTGCTAAACGCCAAACTTTAAGTTCCTAGTGTTGGATTTTCAGTAGCTGGTCTAGATCCCACAAAATTCGGCCTTTATCAATTTCAAAGTTTTTTGTTTATTGTTGTTGCGTTCGAGGTACGAGAACGCAACCCCTAATTTTTGTTGGGTGTTCCGTGCATTATTGGGTGACCTGTGCAATTAATAAGGGGGTTTTTTTGAGATTGCGTTTTCGTTCGTCGTCGTCGACACGCATTTGCTGATGATGATGATGATAAAACTTTATTAAGGTGTCTAAAGAAGCCTCCTAGCTTAGGTTAAAAACCTATGCTAATAAGGGGACACAAAATAAATAAATATAAATTAAAGTAAAAAAATATTTACATATAAGCGCAGGTATAAAAAAAATTAATGACATTAACAATATTTACAGTATGACAAATATGTCTATGAATTGCAGAGATGACAACACTTGCATCCATTATCCATTAGTGTAACTATATCTAATGTACGTATTTTGTTTTTGAAACATTTTAAGGTGGTAACTTCTCTCAAGTCTGGGGATAATTTTCCCCAGAGATAGGGCCCCAAGTGGCGGAGGGAGTGCTTGCCATATGTTACCGTGTTGTACCCGGTTGCGGAGAAATCAGACTGCCTTAAGTTATACTTGGATCTATGCTTAATAAAAATGTCACTGATATAGGGGAGACATAGACTGTTCTTGTCTTTATACATTAAAACACAAATGTCTTGTAGTCTCCTGTTCTGTAAACTTGGCAGTTCTGCTCTTTTTAGAAGTTCAGGGTAGCTAAAATTGTTCCTAAAAACAGCACGCAGGCCCCTTTCTTGCATCCGCTCGATTTTACGAGAATCACTGGCTCGGCAAAAGTGCCACACAAGGTGGCAAGGTGCGGGAATATTGCTGTTTTAAAAAGCATAAGTTTAGCATTTGTCGGAATCAAGTTTAAGGACAAGTTTCAAGTAAGGACGCCAATTTTCTGACCGGCAATTTTACAGATCATGTTAATGAGCTCTGAAAAATTCAGCTTAGAATCTATTGTGACACCCAACAATTTGAGAGAGTCAGCTATACTAACATCATGATTGTTTAATCTGATCACTTGAGTGGTGTTATTATCGCTTTGGCCATGTCCGATGTTCATAGTTTGATATTTCTTCAAGTTCCCGGCTAGAAGATTTGAGTTGTACCAATTAGTGGCTTGCTGTGCACTTTCCTTTAGCATTAACATAACAGAAGACTGATCTCGCCCTGTTTGATAGATCTGATGATCGTCCGCGTACATAGACAAGTTAGTTGTTTCACAGTACGACAAATCGTTCTGGAATATATTCCAAAGTAAGGGACCTAAAGCGGATCCCTGTGGACAGCCTTGGTTAACCGTCCTACTTGAACTGACAAGGTCCCCAATCTTCACCCGGTAATTGCGATCACACAGATAACTCTCCAGAAGCCGAACTGTACTGCTCTCAAAGCCGTAGGCGTTGAGCTTACTCAATAGTAGTGGTGGATGGAGTGAATGAAACGCTTTTGACATGTCAGTTGACAGCAAGCTCACAACCAGTTTGTCATCTCTTGCATGTCTCCAACCCTCCACTAGGTGAATCAGAGTTGTCTCACAACTATGTCCTCTGCGGTAAGCCGATGAGTTTACATACATACAAACATAACATAACATCTTCCAAGCCGGTAGAGACCTGTGCGCCTATTAGTTGTTCGAACACTTCGTCAACACACGGTAAGACAGTTATAGGGCGGTAGTTTTCCCTGGAGTGTTTATCATCCTTTTTGTAAACTGGAGTCCAGACTCCATGCTTCCAATCTCTTGGCCAGACACAGTTACGTATAGATGAATTGAAAAGATGTCACCACCGATCCCATCAGCTATAGTGGAAAAGTAATCCACAAGTATTTCAGACACCTGCCTTTGATCTTTAACTATGGTACCCTCTACTTTCAGCTGGATGTCTGTGCTCGTTGAGCAATCCTTTGTGCTCAGGAACGGCTTAAATGTTTTGAAAAAGTCTCTTGGGTGGCTCTTGAGGTCATCAGCTTTGAGTTTCCAATAGTTCTTTATTGCAATACGCCTCTGTTTCGTTGCCTCGTTTCTTGTCTTGCGCCTAAGCCTTTCGTTTGGCTCGAATTGCACTCTTCCATTCAGGTGTCATATATGGCACATCTTTGTCACGTACTCGATTCACGTACTCAATTTGCCTCGCTTTGAGGTGCTTGCTTAAGTTTTGCCTCACTTTGACGCGCTAACTCATGTTTTGATTCTTGTGTCCTCGGTGTTCATCTTTCAAAGGTTTGCTAAGGACTGAAATTCTTCGAAAAGCGTTCATCTTTTAAAAAGTTTGCTGAATGTACGTAAAGCGTACATCGATCTGTGATTGCTGAATCGTCCAAAGCGTTCATCTTTCAGGAGTTTGCTGTAAAATTTTACTTTGGATTAAGCCTTCATATTTTTCAGCATGGTTCGTCACTGTCTTTGGAAAATGTCTGCGACTACTGGTGCATGCATCAAACCGGGTTAAGATCGGCGGCCGTTATGCCACAAAGTAAATTTACCGAGTTGTGTAGCTCGGCAGCCGTTGTTCCACAAAGTAAATCTACCGAGATGTGAAGCTCGGAGGCGCCATTTGACCATGACTTGTGATATTTTCGGCACCAGACAAACGAACACTTTAACTCTCTGTTATTTATTAGGAAAAACTTAAAAATCAGCCCACAGTAGCGTCACTCTCGAGTCACTGAAATCAACACGCTCGACCAAATTACTGGAAAAGTTATTGACGTGAGCCGC
Organism: Porites cylindrica; assembly: GCA_964035525.1. NCBI lineage: Eukaryota > Metazoa > Cnidaria > Anthozoa > Scleractinia > Poritidae > Porites > Porites cylindrica. The sequence continues at coordinate 67,487,016 of OZ037775.1, forward strand.
ACACACGTAGGGTTAGCGCGAAGTTTGAATTCAGATGTGAAAGCTTTTAAATCAGTAAATTCAACGTAATTCATTTTGTCAACAAGTTGAAGATTGGATGCTGTTAAAAATAACAGAGAAAATTATTCGAAGAAATGTTTTTGAAGAAAGAAAAAGAATCCCGGGTTAAGAACTAATTAATCGGCCTTTGAGAAACTGCGCCCTGTAACTCGCGCCAGTAAAACAAAATGTTCCATTTACACGTCCGACGCTGGCCAATGTCTCCTCCGAACCATACGATATCTTTTGAAAACGTTCTTAAAATGATACACAGTTTAAATAAAGGTTTCGCTGTACGCAACCTTACGTTCAAAATATGCTATAATCATATTTATCTACATCGCAAAAACCCTTCCGCCTCAACAAACATATCGAACGCACTCTCCTAAGCTCCGATTACTCCTAGTCATAGTAATATCGATTTTACTTAAAACTACATTTCCACAAATTTCAATCCATTGCCAAGTACTGGTGAAAGTTTCATAGCGATCGGACAAGGAAAAAACCACTTTTAAGGCGACTGAAAAATATCGGTATGGCCTCTGAAAAACTGCATCGAAACACCTTAAAGGGACACAGTCAGCTGATGCACGTGCGCATTTCATACCATTTTTTAGCTGGTTTGCCTGATTTGCGTATCACAAGACACGCGCGTGAAGCAGATAGTGAAAAGTGCATCCGGAATATCTAAACGAACCTTGTGGAATTGAACTACTTACAAGCCGAAATCGTCATTATAGACCTTAAGCCATATTAGCGCGCTCATTTTTTCATATACTGTAGAGAATTCACCGATGGATTTGTCCAGGGAAAGCCACTGACATCGACGAATACTTCTTAATTCTTAACACGGAGTCTGCATAATGCATTGTCAAAGGAAGCTTGATTTTCCATCAATTTTCCAAATATATATAACGATTATTTGCTCGCCAATGTTATTAACTCATTTCTTTTGTTATTTTGGCAAACGAAGGCGATTTCTCCCGCCCGACGCCTATGCATATCTCACCTCTTCTGGTCATGTTCCTTTGGATACTGTTTTTAACCAAATATGATAAATTTATGTCATAGGATGAGTTAACATTTGCTCAAAAAGAGGTTTTCTGTAAAAGATCGAGGATCCAATGAAACACTAGGCAAGATTGATTTGATTTCGGGTTAAGGTAAACGCTTTTCAAGCTGGCAAAAGTAGTGTCCAGGTCAGCCCGGTCCCATAGCTGACCGTGTCCCTTTAAAGCAAAAATCTCTGTTGAAAATACAACCCATTATAGTCAATCCAGTAGCGAAAGTGCGACCCCATCCCGTAGATAATCTCTATTAGCCTTGGAAGTAACTCCCCCGATCGTCTACGCGAATCTTGATATTTTTTTCAAATCACATATTTTGTTATGGGTATTGTTTGGACGGGGCCCTAGACCACTCTCTGGAACGTGGTTTCCATCAGTGGATTCAGTGGTTTCGTGTGGACAGAAGGCCAATAAGTTTAAAAATATGCGGTTGTTTAAAAAATATTTTGATCCGCGAGGACGTGGCCTAAGCTAAATAACACTGCACCTTTAGTTGCCCAAAGGGGCAATGGATCACAGTACCCTGGAACCACGTGAATACCTCTGACACTAATATAACCAGGTTCGCTGCCAAAATCTGCTTCCATAGATACCTGCAGAAATATTTAGCAATTATTGAATGGAGGTGAGTAGGATGTGAAGAATAGCAGATCAAGGAGGATGTTATCCACCGAGGCTGAAGTGGATAACATCCTCCGAGACGCAGATCATTCTTCACATCATAGGAAAGCCAAATTCAATAATTGTTTTAATATTCATTCAAATTATTTCTAAGTTCTTGACATGCTTACCTCCTCGTAGACTTTCTTCAAAACTTTGGCCTATTTCTCGGCATGGTTTCAGGTTATAAAACAGATGTTTCTTGCAGATTCTCCTTAAAATGTAGATAAATTTCATCGAGCAATATATTTTGCGTATTATTGCATTTCTTGAATTCAGTTTAAGTCAGAAGTTCAGCTATTTCGTCTTTGAATAGCCGTAAAAGCCATTTTTTTTAGTTCACATTTGCCCAAGCAGCCTCGTTTCCAATCAAATATACCACCGAATGCTCAAGTCGATCTGTTCTTTGCTGTTTCGTTATTACAGTTAATTGGGCTTTGTTAAAACAGCAAGATTTCGATACCGTCATTATTATAAAAAATTCAATCATGTGATAATACTACAGGGAACTGTTTCTTTCAAGTTTTGTCTTATTTTCAGTGTCTTATGTACCAAATTTCCCTAAGATGTTCATTGGGAAAACAAAACATAAAAACTAAAGAGGTTATGTGGTGACTTGTTTTTCATTACCTTGTATTTTGTTACACTCGGAAGTGCCGCTCTTCCGTATTTCCAGATCAAGTCAGTGTTGCTTGGTTCGTTCACTGCCCACATCAGCCTCCGCGGGTAGTCAGTTAAATCCAGTCGTTGGTAAATACGAAGGAAGTGTCTCCCAGGGCCGTAGATGAGATATCTGAACCGCATACAGATTTTGTGACCCTCATAAGATCGTTCATACAGTGGACTCTCAAATAAGGATCTTTGAGATGTTTGCGACGTGTTGTTGTTGTACACCATGAGGCGGTATCCTAAAAGTTATTATTATTATTATTTATTTATTTTTTTATTTATAGCTTTTAATACTTTTTATTGTAGTTGTTAATAGTTTCTCATGCTTTAGTCACCTTTAACATAAATTTAATATAACAATATTGTAAAGCGCAACCGAATATATTCATATAGAGGTTTGCGCTATATAAATGTAAATTATTATTATTATTAAAATGTTTAGTAATATAGATATGACATCATAACTAAGCAAGAGGTTAAGCCATTCACGAGCCTTAAAAGAAAAACTCACAGAAAAATCCAGAAACAAAACATCTAATTGAAATGTATTTTCTCAATGGTTTTAGTGAAAAATCATCAAAATTATTACGAAAATGTATTGATTAACATGCGAGCACGCACTCAATTTGTGGAATGTCACGTAAAGTGACGTGCACGCCCCTCGCGGCTCGCTCACGAGTGCTCGAACGGCTCGCTTCCCTCGGTCAAACGCAGGCTATTTGTTGATAGACCTGAATTTAAGGTAAAATCTATCACTCACATTAGACTCAGTCTCATTGAAGTCGGTTTTATCACTTACATTATCAAACTGAGGATCTTAGCAAGGGGATATTTGATAGAACTTTTATTGATTTGCTAATTAAAGGTAATAAATTATATTATTATTCACTCAAAAATGTTTCTCCGTTTCTGATTGGTTAAAATCTCACGCATAATTTATCACAACCAGCTATTATTTTGCGATATGTAAATTTAATAGATTATTGAACAGTTAACCGAGAAGACCTGGAGACGAGGTTGAGTTGTTTTGGTAGTGAATACAAAATGGCGGAACATTTCACTCATTTCACGATGAAGAAACAGGCGAACTATTGGCTAAAACAAAGCGGGAACAGCAAGAAGACAATTCGACGGACGACATCTGCTATTTGGAGAATATTTGCACAACTGAACAACCCTTTATCTCCTAAACTTGTTAATAAACATGCACTATCGAAGATGAACTTAACATCGATGGAGTTAAGTAAGTTTTAGCTTGTTTTTAAACTAAAATGTAGGAATTATTTTGAATGAATAATAAAACAATTATTGAATTCGGCTTTCCTACCATCTGAAGAATTATGGAGATCTCGGAGGGTGTGATCCTCGATCTCCATAATTCTTCAGGTGGTACGAAAGTTGAATTCAATAATTGCTAACTGTAGTATGTTCACTGTAATGTATGTGGTTACTTGTCAACACCACTGCGTACGTCACCTTCAGGATCTGCGCACAATGCAGGTTTTTCGACTTTCACGTCTCCAACAACACCGTCAATAAACTGCGACCAGGGCAAAATCGCAAGCAAAACGTCTTTACCACAGCCTTGTGACATCCATTTTATATCCTGGCTATCAAGGGCTTTGTCAAAGATGTTCACATGGCTTATCAGACCAATAAACTGTCCAGCTTGAAGATCTTGTTTTGCCAGGTCCTCTGTCAGGCCAACAATAAATTCACCTCTTCCTGTGGAACATAAAGTGAACATAAAATTTTTGGAAGCTTCGTTTGCTTTCTTGGACACTGTAAATTTTTTGGTCTCTTTTAATGAAAAATTTTTTTGGACTTGAGCAGTCATGTTTCATTTTTTTAACTTTCTATATAAGTATTTTCGCAGTGGTTTCAAAGAAATAATCCATTAACTCAGTTTTTATTGGAAATATAGAATTATAATGATTCCAGGCACGAGCGAAGTAGAATGAGCTCGGGTTATTGCCCCCGCAGTGACATTCTGTGGAGCAGTTGTTTTGAAAGTTATGGACCAAAAGACACTCATTAAGTGCGGATGAAGCTGTAAGGTGCGTATAACTGTGTATATATACTATAAACACTTGGAGAGTTTGCCAGACACGAGTTCACAAATCTTTGATTGGAAACCTTGCCAGACACTCTTTCTCTCTCCTCGACCGGAATAAGACTCCGCACCAAACAAGCAAGACGAGTGGATCAACGGCTAGCTTATCACTAGCAGAACGATGGACGATTACAGAAATTCGCCGACAATCAAATTCTGTGCTGACTTATTCCCTGGTCACAGATGTCCTTCCCCTATGAAGTTTAAAAGATTAGAATGCACGAGCGTGAATTGATCAAACGTCCTTTTAATTTCTAAGGCTTACTTTCCGGCAAATAAAATGAACTGTATGTAAAAAGTGGAAGAAAAATAGCGAAAAATTCAACTTCTAATTACATATATTTCTTATGGTTTAGAATAAATTATTCTCGAAACTGAGAATGTTTTGATCAAAGCTGTGTAAATCGAACTGAAGCTGTGCATGGAACCTCGTGTTTCCTGTTTTTATCTCACCTATTGTATGGAATATGTGTGAAAATCCTCATTATGAATTGGTATGTTTCAAAGAGCTACACAACGACCAAGAATACTGTTGACCAACAATATACAGAGCGGAGGCAGCTGTAGTGTCAACTATTACTAGTTTAGTTTCAAGTTCTACTCAGTGCAACAAAGACATAACATCACAGCTGTGCATACCACGAATCTTTTCTCTCTCAATGGTTCCTGAAAATGTTGACCAGTCGTTATGTAGAGTGACGTTTCCGCCTTCAGAAGTCCATACCAAACAAATATGATGCCACTTGCCGTTATTTGCTGCTGAGTTAGTTTTGGTCCTAGAAAAAAGGCAACATTGTATTAAGAATTAACCCATTGACACCCCGCTGACCCTTGCGGAATGAATTCCCAGCTTTCTGGGAATTCCTAGGAATTCCCCAAAATTCCCAACTATGCAAATCAGCCTTCATCAAATAAGCTTGGAATTCTTGAGAATTTTTGGGAATGGCAAATTAGGTCTCATTCTAGGCTTGGAATTCCTTGGAATTCCTAGGAATTCTAAGTTTTACAATTTTAGAAGCTTAAGAATTGTTGAGAATTTCTGGGAATAGAAAAATTCAGGCCAACTGGGCTTGGAATTCCTGGGAATTCCTAGGAATTCTAAGTTATGCAAATTAGGAATTCAGCTCAGGGATGTTTAAAAATCAGAAAGACTTTAAAAACTGTAGAAGATTTCGTAGTCTTTTCTTATTTTTTCACATTTTAATTTTAAGTGATTGCACTGAAACAATTCTAAACTTATAATACAGAACATACTGGTAATGTATACTTCTATACTTACATTTTTATATTCAACCCAATTTTTTTACCTAATCTGGTAAATGCTGACATGTGGCGAATGCTGTTCACAAACCTCCAACCAGTATTTAAATTAAGACAACAATTTAACTTATCTAAATTACATTATTACAGCATATTACAGCAATAAATATTTAAAGCTGTTGCATGTCCAGTACACTTTCAGTGCAAAATGTTGTCTGAAATGAGAAGTCTCGTTTTTAAAAATATGAAGTGCATTTCCAGTCTGAAATGTACGTTGTTTATCCACATACTCCACGGAAATTAGGCAAACGTACAAGACATGGGTTGTCTTGATTCCCTTCAACCCTTGCATCAGGAGTGCAGTCAAAAGCCTGGCAAGCCCGGCCAAGCCCG
>OZ037775.1:67498216-67500716 GCA_964035525.1 Porites cylindrica
ACCAATTCGGGGACCTCCGTTTCTACGAAACGACACGGAATATTAAAAATTGTTTTTTTGTGTGACACCTTATAACTCGGCTGTTTTCCTCATTACTAAAATCAGCCCTTTTAATTCGCTATTACAAATTTGCATTGCAGGGCGCATGCATTTTCTAAAAAAATTCAAGCGACATGTTCTTTTCAAATTGGAACAAAGAACCCGACGAAGAAAAAAATTATCGTTGATCCAATTTTTTTTCACAAGTTGGACAATAACAAGTGTAAATGCACACGGGCGCACGTGCAAGAAAACAAAAGTATATATCTATCTATATATCTCTCTGTATGAAACCTTTTTGAAAACGGGTGTATATATATATATATATATATATACATAACACAAATGAACTGAAACCAGTGAAAGAAAGAAATAAATGAAAACAAGTGAAACTCTAAAAATTGCCTTGAACGGGATTTGAACCCGCGTCCTCGACGTTCTAGTGCCGATGTATATATATATAACAATTATTCACCGAAGTGGAGGTGGCTAGTATTGAATATTGACCGAGACCGCGAAGCGGCGAGGTAAATATCCAATACTAGCCACCGACACTGAGGTGAATAATTGTTTTAGTATATACTAAAACAGTGGGATAATTGAGCACAAAAATGATGATTTTTAACTCATTTACTGTTGCCAACGATTACAATTTTGGCGCGCGATGACCGAACGGCCGCGGTCGTCGCTTTTTCTTAGCGACAAATAAAACTTTTGAAGGCGTTTGTTTAGCTCTTGCGGGGAAGTTTCTTCAAAAGGAGTTGTGAATTCTTTTTGTATTTAAGACAATTCTGTAAAAAACATTATTAAATTTAGTTTTAAGCTTATTTATGAACAAGTCAACTAAATAAAGTAACGCAGGACTTAAGCTTAATTTGCATTTGTAAACAAAAATTTTTTTCACCGGTTTTATCGATAAATTCAAGTCAAAAAGACAAAAAGCTTTACCTGTTAAAACTTCCAAACCTGTTAAAACTTCGTCACCTTCTTCATGTATTTCGGAAATTGCTTTCTTGATTAGTTGTGAAATTTCTTAGCTTGTTACGGCAGCAAACCGGGAAGGAATTTTGCTCGCAACCTACGTTAGTTTGGCGTCGCTCGCTCGGAGGAACTGGAGGTGAATCAGTGAATAGTGCAGGATATTCACTGATTGAGTAGCCAATCAGAGCGCGCGAAAAACACTATCCACTGTTTTAGTATATACTAAATATATATATATATATATACACTCGTTTACAAAAAGGTTTACATTTCAGAAATATATATAAATATATCTGTCTGATTTTGGAAAAAGGTACCCTACAACAGAAGAGGGTCTGTAACAAATGTGTGTCTTTTCTGTGGTTTCAATATTGACTTAACTTCTAAATTACCAAAAAGGCCTTAGAGTGGCCAAGCTTCTTTCAAGTATGGTAGAAATTGGCTAATGAGCCACACCCCTTCTCCCCCTATTCCCCTCACCCCTGCATCCGAGGCCCTTGTCGTAACAGCTTATATGGGCCGGAGCAGAAAAACAATAAACTAACAGCGTGCAATGACTTCAATGCTTGCGTGCATGACCACTACTGTATAACGGAACGTTAGATAGCTACTCTAGCCAATAGTTGGGACTCTGAGAAAGGTGCCCTTTTCTAAAATCAGACAGAAAATTAATATGTGGTAATTTCGCAAATGACTTTCTCCACTGGCCAGCTATCTGCTGCAGTAAGTATTCAAGCGGTACACAAATCATTACTTATCCAGCTACAGTGAATAATATGTGGTAATTTCCCAATGACAAGGTAACTGCACCAATATGAATGTACTCAACAGCTTTCTCTAATAGCCAGCTATCTGCTGCCGTGAATATTGAAGCAGTACACAAATCATTGCTTATCTGTTAGGGTGAATCAATACGTGGTAATTTCCCAAACGACCATGCAGCTAACTGCACCAATGAATACTCATCCACTTTCTCTAATGGCCACCTATCTGCTGCAGTGAATATTGAAGCAGTACACACATCATTGCTTATCTGTTAGGGTTAAATTAATAATTAATTCTGTCTGATTTTGGAAAAAGGTACCCTACAACAGAAGAGGCTCTGTAACAAATGGATGTCTTTTCTGTGGTCTCCAAAATTGACTTAACTTCTGAATTACCAAAAAGGCCTTAGAGTGGCTAAGCTTCGTTCAAGTGTGGTAGAGGTTGGCCAGCGAATCACGTCCCTTTCCCCTCAAACCCCCCCACCCCTCACCTCCACCTGCTTCCGAGGCCCTTGTCCCAACAACTAATATGGGAGGAGTATAACAAACAAAAAGTATGCACTGATTTCTACGCTCTAAAGAGTACTTTTATACAGAACAAGAACACTGAAAAAAGTGAACAAATTTCTTAAGAAAACACGATCCGAACAAATCTCGGATTACGCCGTTTTACGCTATTTAGAAAAAGACGGACAATTATTTTGCGCGCCCTTCAA
>OZ037775.1:67505716-67508216 GCA_964035525.1 Porites cylindrica
AGATAAAAGACCTAAAAAAGGGCGTGAGGAAATTTGCATATGTCTAGTATTAGCGGAATTATTGCATTTCAGACTAAAAAGTCGAATCTCGAGCGTGATTTACGCAAAGAAACTGACATAAAATGAGTTACAAAGGGAAATCGGAAAATTCCTCACAGTCTTCCTTTACAGTCTTTTTTCTTTCAACAACCAAGCTATTTCTTGTATGACGTCCACGCTAAGACAGCTCCAAAAGTCCCCTCAATAAGTTTGCGAAACTCAGCACAAAACATCACTATAAAACGCGATTATCTGCCAAGGAGTGTTTCTCTATTTCTCTACAACCTAGAAAATGAACCATTGTAATTTTAGTCTATTTTTTCTAATAACAAAACCCCTATGCTTGAGTTTGTGTGAGGGGTTTTTCTTTTTTGCTTTTTCTTTTTTCTTAATATGTCATTTAATAACGCCTTTATTTATAATGTTTGTTCTGCCTAGATTAGCACTATGGCTACTTGCAGGGCATAAAATATTGTAAGCTTATGGATCTTAAATAAAATACATTGTTGTTGGTGATCATGAAAAAGGTACCGTTTATTGTAACGGTAAACTCGTAGAAAGTGAAAAATTTCTGTGTAACAGGGGCACCCAACGAGAATATAGTTCAAAACCACTTAAACATAGCATTGTTAAACGTGTTTTAGTATTTAAACGGTGGATATAGGCATATTTTTATCCCCTATAAATTTTCCATCTGTTCGGATTTCCTAGCTGAAAGTCTAGTGATCCGAAAATTTTAGGGATCAAAACTTACCTGTTTAAAAATTTCAGCCAGAAAAAAGCCTACCGAAAATTCTAGGTGACCTTTTTAGGGTAAAAATCCGTTGAAAATGGGCAATTTTACCATTTTTTAGATGTTCGAAAATCCTAAGAGGCAGGCAAGCAAGAAATTTTACAACAAATGTTCCGAAAATTCTAGACCTCAAATCGTCTTCCGAACAGATATTTTTCCGAAAATTGTCGTTGGGTGCCCCTCGTGTAACTCGATGTAAAAGCAGTCTAGAAGTGTTGAGACTACCAAGAATGTCTTCATCGCTTGAAAAATTTAAAAAGGGTATTTTCCGCGATGTTTACATTCTGCGGGTTCCCCACCCCCGTCATACCCCCCTCTTGAGCCAATCAAAGAGCGCTTTCTGCGACATGTACCGCGGACCAAATATCGCTGTCACTACAATATGGCTGCTAGCTTCCTGGTAATTTCTACTCTTTCAATTATTGAAATCATGCTCCTGGAACGAAATGTAGACTCATTCACAGATTTGAATCAAGCCTTCTTTTGTGCGAGGAAGTTTTTGAACTGAATGAATGGAATCGGAACCGGAATTGATGCAATTCCCAATGGTAAGAGCTGTAAATTTCCGCTTCACGGAGCGTTAACAAATGGCACTACATTGTATCACTTTAATAAGACGGTTATTGGCAGCTCGAGATCTAACTACCTTTACAATCATTGCTAGCTTTTACACTGTCGAATTAATATTATACAGGAACATGTGCAGCCATTTTGAAACCGGTATTTTGTTCGTAGGGACCAGGTAATGAAATTGACGCCCGTAAATTAATCCTTCCGGAATGATTTTCAAGCGGTATTCAGTCTGGAAGGGGTGAATACCACCCAGAAATAACCCTGACTATGACCTGAAACTAAAACTTTGATCTATGCGGGTTTTTTACGTGCATAAAACTTGTCCAACGCTGACCGCCAACATTATAGTTTCTCAGCCATGATTTCAAACGGGGAAAGATTTTATGGACCCCCAAAGATAAACCAACACAATGTTAACGTAAAACTTTGAGTGGAATTTATTACCTCATTTTCAGTATCTGACACTTGTTAACAGTGGTAAGGTAGGTGGAAGAAAATGAAATTTCCACAGAACAGCTGCTTTGTGCGAATCTCATAGATCATCTTAAGAACAATACAAGTATCTGCTAAATAATGCAGCTCTGTGGCTTGTCAAAGGTGTATGTCTCTTGTAATAAACAAGAGACGCATATCGGAAGAACCTACATCGCCCAAAACTCCACTTTGAATTATTTATTTTCTGATGAATTTGTAACTAGTCAACTTTCTATTTCACTGGGCCAAGTAAGATCACTCTAGTACTGTGACCAAAACAAAAGGCTTCTTATGATGCATAGTAGATTAATGTACATACAGCAATCAAATTATTTTCTCAGAGTAAATGTGAGCCTTGCAGGTAAATGCACGTCAACTAAGCCACTGGAGAAAAGAGAAAACCCCCCAAACCCTAGCCTTGAACATCAGGATTTAAAACAACTTAAGGTGAGTGTGCTTATCATTTAGCTGCCCGGACCACATTCCTCAGGTGCATTTTGTGCAGTACAATTTGCAAACTTTGTTCCAAGTGCAAAACAACTCAAAATGTTCGAATGTTTAAGGTCTTAAACCTACTCTCTCTGCTCAAACACCTCTCGGTTAACTCTCTGCTCTTCAGGG
>OZ037775.1:67513216-67578216 GCA_964035525.1 Porites cylindrica
TAGAGTCTCTTTTACGGAAAAGAGCAAACGTCAGATTCAAGTTGAGAATTTCACAACAAGAAACAGGGAACACTTGGTCACGTGGTACAAATTCACGTTTGCCGTTTGCCGCAAACGTGACTCTTGGCTCCAAAAGGGAGCTTAAGCAACAGCGTTTTTGAGCGACGGACGTCAACCGGAAGTGGGCTTTTTGCAACATTGGGCAGTGGATGGGTTCAAAATCCCGGGCAAAATCGTCTTTATAAGAGAAAAGAAACTTAGAAATACAAATTTTTTAGCGTCAAGGCATATAAAAGAAGAGAAGGCCTCACTTCCGGTTGACGTGCATCGCTCAAAGTCGTCTTTGCTTAGGGTCTCTAATGTGAAGACAACTGTGTGCAAGACCTGCGCGCGCTCTCTTAAGTTTCTCTTCCAATGACTGTCGCAAACGTAAGTGATAACGGTAGTGTTTTTTTTTTTGAATATCGAGCCACTAGCGCAAGCTGTAAATAACTGAAGACATAAGTTTCAAAGTAAACTGAGTACTGCGTTAAAGAGGGCACGATGTGTTGAGCCTCACGTAGTCAGGCCCCTTTGCATGGACTAAAATGGCCTCGAAAACGCTTACTTTGCATATGGATTTTCACAAAAGCTTACCTACACCAAAGGTGTCTTCTCAAGACTGGTATTACTCAAAAAAGCTCAGAACAAGCCTAATGGGTATATACTGCGCAAACCAGGAGGTTATACACTGTTTTATGTACGACGAGTCTATTGCTGGTGTAGGCCCAAATGAAGTGATCTCAATCTTGGACTATTTTCTCAAAAAACTTCAGACGGAGCAAGGCCGAGACAGGTATGACCATCTTATAGTGTGGTGTGACAATTCTCCGGCTCAGTTTAAGCAAAACTTTCTATTTTTTTATATGGATTACCTGGTCACAAGAGGAGACTTCCTACGAACAGACTTAAAATTTTTGTTGGAGGGCCACTCGTATAGTGTGTGCGATAGATATTTTGGAAACATTCAAAAAGTTTTTAACGCCCAAGAGAAAATTGAAACACCCAAAGACTGGGAAAACGTTCTAGTCAGCAGTGGTTTATCAAACGTCAAGGTCTATTGGGTAGGTCTGGACATGATAAAGGACTACAAGTCATTTTTAAAGTTAAAATACGTCAGTAGAAACGAAGATTTACAGCACGAGAAATTTGAGGTCAAAGAAATCGCGTGGATTAATGTTGGAATTGGGGAACAGCCTGATGACAGGGGCAATCTGAAAGTTGTAGATCATCCCGACTGCGCCTTCGTGCGTTTCACTATTGACCCAAAACAGCAACCCAGGCTAGTTTCGTACACAAAGAAAAGGCAAGCAACTCCACTGCGAATAGACCTACTGACCACACTGAGGCAGGAACTAAGGCCAATTCGTGAAGATGTAAAGCAGCAGTGTCTAAATCTAGCTAGAAAATATTTAAGTGAACGTGCCGAGCGTTTTTATGCTGCCCTACCATGTATCCAAGAGGGCAGCGAGATTGACGATTGAAGGTTATCATTATATACCTTTCACTTGAACATTAATCGTGTGTCCTAATTAGCTTCCTCTTTAACGCAGCACCTCAGTTTCCTTCGCCTTGCCTAGAACCTGGATTTTTCAAAGTTATCCTAAACAGGTTATTCTTTTTAATATATAAATGGTAGTTAGTACAGGTTAAGGCTATTTAGGTTCTTACATAGGTTATGTTCTGAATAAGAACCATACAATATAGCCAAGAGAATTTAGTGGTTCAACTTATTCCTCATATAAAATCTGCACACCAAATAAGTATTGACCTCATTGGCATTTGAACAGTCCAGTTAGAGCGATAATGCAGGTATGTCTTCAAAGAGGATTCTGAACAGTGACTGATCTAACTTTTGCCCAAGGGTACAGGCAAATTTTTTCAGAGATTTTAGAAACTAAGAAATTGTTTCAATTTCTAGACTAAACAGGTTCTTAAAATATAGGTTCTTAGGCAAGGGGTTTCACTGTATAGCACCATTTTATCATTCGCTAATAAATAAATCGTTGTTGTTGTTGAAAACTACTGTTTGCTGCTTGACCGTTCCGGTACGACAGTGAGTTAGAAAGCTACACTAGCCAATGGTTTGGATTCTGAGATAGGTACCTTTTTCTAAAATCAGACAGATATATACCTTTTGTTTTGTCTTTTGTTTCGCCCAAAGAAACAAAATATATGTATATATATATTGGGAAGGTCAACCTTTTTGTAAACGAGTGTATATATATATATATATATATAAAACTATACGTGTAATAAAGTGGCTAAAGCCTTGAATAAGAAGATATAACGAAGAGACAAAATTCTCTGTTACTCCGAGTTTCGTGCTCACGCACTCATCAGACAGTATTTAATGGAGAATAAACCTATCAAGTTATATATATACACGCGTCTATTGATATAAAACTATATAAATCTATATAAATCAAATAAAATTCATTAACTTTCTTACTAAACAAAGATAACTTATCAGTTATTTGTAGGGCTTTCAAACAGAAATGAACGAAGACTACGGGAGATCAGGGTATTATTGTTAACAAAGAAAACTCTAGAAAGGGAAGAATTATTTACCAGTGTGGAAATAGATCAAAAATAATTCCTTACTAGAAAATCTTGATCCTCTAATTGGGTGGTGCTGGTTCCTCGATTAAGTTCCACTGCACCACAAGTATTCCCAATTTATACCTATACATGTGTTGTGCTGTCTATTCTTGTAAACAAAGGGGAACTCACGGGCCTCTTGTGCGCGGGCACTCCGCTATTAACTATTATTGCTAGCAACACTTTCATACCAATACCCATGTAGTCGCAATTCAAAATGCAGAACTTACTGCAAAGGGTAAAAGCTTCTTCCGTCGTAAGTGGTCGCAGAAAGACCATCAAATCCCTCAGCGAACCATGGAGTATTTGCTTTGTGTCCTTTTTGAGACCAAGCTCATATGTCGTGTGATTTGACAGGATGAGGTCAATATCTTGACCAGTACAATGTTGTTCTCCTGTGTACACACCATTCAAGTACAACTTTCCTGTACAGGTAGAGCGATTCCAGACAAATACCACGTGTGTCCAGATTTTTGCATGAATGTCTCTAGATTATGATAGGAAATCGACAATCATTTAAAATTCGAATGCTCTTACTTATTTCCTACTCCAGAAGTAGAATCTATACCACCATACCATATCACATCAAATTTTTCCCAGGATCACCCTTTTAAGAGCTTAATTAACTATGCAAAAGACAAATAATTCGACCCATTTTAAGTCAATCAACCATAGAAGCAAAATCATGACAATAAATGTCTAGTAATTTTTTTATGGACACGCAGCACAGTTGATGCTGTTTCATCGTCTGTCATAATTCCCCACCGGCCCTGGTATTCAAGAACAGGTGTAAAAGAATCTGTTTAAAAAGTCGTGCGAAGGCGTTTTTACTAACCTATCGCTCGTCACATTAAGCAAGGTTTGCACTTCACCACTTCGTCTCAGTTCCACGAGTACTTTTCTGTGATTCACATACAATCTAAAGTGCCCTGGTGATGACCAATCAGATATGAGATGTCCAAGACAGTGTGAATTGTGGACGTAAAATCGAAGGGCGATTGAAAAGCTGCTCTTCGTGAAATTGATTGCAGGAATTTCTGCATAACCAGATCTTCCGTCAAGGTGCAAAGATTTTATCCCGCCGTCGGTTTGGTATGAAGCATTACCTTCCAAGCTAAAAGCATATGGAATAATGTTTCTCATATATTCACCAAAGTTGAAATTCACTATCATATCTCTATCGTTGCGCATAAGCACATATAGACATTCTAGACCTAGCAGTATCCAATGGATGTTTGGCACATGAGCCTTGCTTAGTGGCCGCTTAGTTCCCACTAGTGTCCGGCTTAGTAGTATAGAACATCTGAACTAGTAACCAGAATGTCATAACTTCGATTCCCACTGGGCCGGAGTACTCGAGATTTTTTTTCTTCCGAGCCGTCTGTGTCACTGACTGAAAGTTTTAATTCTTCGCCAAAGTTTTTAGGACATGACATATTTCGATACTAGGATGAACAATATGTAATAAATTAGCAACTAAGCCTATTTTCAAATCTCTGTCTAGCCACCATTTTTTGAATACTCCACATTAACCCCCCTCCCCCCAATTTTATTGATTCTTGTTAAGTATGGGGGTAGGGGTGGTGAGAATTGTTTACCTATGCGTCCTTTAAATCGAGAGCGTGTTTTTTGTTACTAACAATGTAGATCATCTTATTGTACATTCAGTATCGCATGTTTTAAGTTTGTTACTTTAAGGGCAGTGGACTATCGTAATCTTATATTAAGCGTACCTTATATTTCTGTCGCTTCCGTCTAGTTTCCAGAAATACTGCGTTTTAAGAAGGTTTTTTCCATATCCTGTACTATTTTCTATAGAAATATCAAAAAAAAATTAACAAAGTTAAACTGGAATGGCATACTTCAAGAGCTTGATTAACTGGTACATTCCTATGGCAGTGTTTAAGAAACGTTGTACAAAAAGAGCTTTGTTAATTTAGTAGTCGACTGGATGTGCTTTTCTTTGGCATCTTCAGTCTCGAAAGAGTATGGTGTCGCGCTCTGATTAATGGTTCTCGAACAGCGCCTTGTGTGGCTGGAAAGACCAATTCGGGAATGATAGTCCCTTCCACACAGTGAGCAGATGTGATCAGTTGCTGGTCTATCTCCCTGATTTCGGGCCTTCCTCGTTTGTCTCTTTGTCTCAGCCTGTTCAACAGGTGTCTCTTCAAACTCAGAGAGGCCTTACTGCACTGCCTGCCTCCAAGGTTAACGTTCTGAACCCAAGGTTCCCATCCGTTGACGTCAATCCTCAAGGCCTTCAGGTCCCTCTTGCAGACATCTTTATTTTAATACCGTAATTGGGGCCTGCCAGTGGGGCGCTTTCGCTTTACTCAGCTCTTAGCCAATTCTCCATAAAGAAGATTCTTTGGGAACGGGCCGAGCCAGCGCAAACGTCTCTGTTTTAGTAATGTATACATACTGGGAATTTCAGCTCACTCCAGGACTGTGTCGTTTGGAACTCTGTCCTGCCAGGTGATGTTAAGTATGCGTCGGAGGCACCGCATGTGGAAAGCGTTAAGCTTCTTCTCCTGTCTTGCGTGAAGAATCCTGGACTCTCCGCCGTACAGCAGCGTGCTCAAAACGCAAGCTCTGTAGACCTGGATCTTGGTATTTTCCGTCAGCTTCTTGTTGGACAATAGTCAGCTCTTAGTCAGCTTGGAAATCGTAGTAGCAGCCTTGCCGATGCGCTTGTTTAGCTCGGAATCCAGAGAAAGAGTATCAGAGATACGAAGTCATTGACAACCACCAGTTCATGTTCCAAGATTGTAATGTTGGGAAGTGAGTCCACTTTCTGAGCCATGACCCGTGTTTTCTTCAGGCTGATGGTCAGCCCAAAATCTTGGAAGGCCTTCCTGAAACGGTTCATGAGCTGCTGAAGGTCTTCAGCTGAGTGGGCGGCGATGGCTGCATCGTCGGCAAAGAGAAAATCGAGCAGACACTTATTTGGACTTTGCTCTTAGTCTGGAAAGGTTGAAGAGCTTTAATTTTGGTTTGACCTGGTCTGGAGATAGATGTCCTCTGTTGCAACTCTAAAGTCTTGTTTCAGCAGGACAGCAAAGAAATCCCGAAATAAGGTCGGTGCGATGACGCAGCCCTGTTTCACTCCACTTCGGATGTCGAAAGGGTCTGAGGTTGAGCCGTCAAAGACCACGGAGACCCCTTCTTGTCTACGTAAAAGGATCTAATTATGATGAGCCTTGGTGGACATCCGATCTTGGAAAGAATCGTGAATAGGCCGTCTCTGCTTACCAGGACAAAAGCCTTCGTGAGGTCTATGAAGGCTAGGAAGAGGCTACTTTTAGGTATTCAAAAATACATTGTAACAGAACAATACTCTTTGGAAAAAATTTAAGGATAAATATCACAATGCCTTACACTACCGAAAAAATCAGCCGCTCTGAAATTGACGGAGTAGTCTTATTCTTAACGAAGTTGCTTACCACTGTGAAGTGGTGACTCGCACAAATTTGATCATCGCATTTCAGTAAAAATAACCCAAGCGGTTGTTGTTCAACAGCGTGAATCACATTAACTACTTAAATATTTTCATTCCCAGTACAAAAAATGAATCATTTCATCAGCTCTAAGTCAGCGACATAATTACACTAAAAGCAACTGACTCTTATGCTATCAGGAACGTGTCTCCCATTCATATTCCCACCATGCAACTCAATAGGGTTACCACTTTCTAATACTTACCTTGCCAGGGAATTGCTTGACATATTTCAGTTTGAAAGGTTATGTCGTCCACGGCGAGGAATTCCGACGTCCGACCTTCAAGAAGGACCTAGTTACATCCCAAAAATTAAAAATCAAAGAACTTACACGTGTCATTATACTTAAGTGTTTTCTCGGTAAGACAAAAGGCAACGTCAAAGCGTGACATGCAAGTTTCCAAGTCCTTTTTACCGTAACACTTCTTCTTCGGTGTCCACCTGTTTTTTAATGGTCGTTTCCTCACTTTGGCAGAGAAGCTTGTAAATAGTTACAAATAAGCCTCTAAACATTCAAATATCTTGGAAAAACATGCAATCAAACGAAACCCTTTTTAAAACTTGGCAGTTTAATCCGTAATTTATAGCATGTTTAGCTTGAGCCTGTTTTGTCTGTTAAGTCAAACTATGACATTGTATGCTTGTCAAGAAATTATCGGCACGAAAACATCAGATGAAGTAAACTGAAATCATTCAATAGCTTTAGAGGTTTCTATTTAACTGAGGTATTCACCTGGTGCGGCTTTGAGTCAGAGTCGATTGGCAACCGAACATACATCCAATGTCCAGCTTTTCCTTGATGAGAGTCTGAACTCCACAAATTGGCTTTAGTTTCATTGATTATTAAATACACCTGAAGAGAACTGGATCCAGTAGTTCCTACATAATACCAGAACTGCATACAGTTCCAACCTTCCTCAGGCAAAATGCGTCGACTTTTCAATGTCCCATAGCACCACGATTCTTTGTACGTGTTGGAACAATCTTGCAAATATGTAAATCCTCCTGCAGAATATCACATTTGAGGAATTTACAGCGAAATGCTCTATTTGCTTTATTAAAACAAAAGGGGAAAATATACGTACCCGGGGTGTTTTGCCAATCCTTTTCCAAAAATTGCAAAGGGAAAAGTTTACTCATTCGCCAGTTGTCACTCGGCTTCCAAGCGCAATGATCCAGCTCAAACAGACATCCGGGAAGCTCTGTTAAATACAGCAGTTGAAGAGGAGAATAAACCGGTAAAGTGAGCACATTCGTTGAACCTGTGTCTTCGGACATAGGTAGTTTAAATCTATCACGACGAGAACCTCTTCAAAGTCTCCGAAGACAACATAGATATAAGACACTGTTCCAAAAAATGATACTTGAAAATTTAATGAATTCACCATTTTCGCACTGCTCATAATGCGCTCTGTTTGCTCCCCAAAATCTTGCATACGCATTCTTCTCGATTTCTTTCGGAACGATTGTACTGCCCCAATGAAATTGATAACAATGATTAGAAAAAAACTTTACGGGTGGGGGGGGGGGGGGGGGGGGAGGGTGTTGAGGGGGCAAACACTGCGTACTATGGGCAATGCGAAAGTGTGAAAAGAACTACATTCCATTTACATATCATTCGCGCTTTTAACTTTTTCAAGCTCGACTGTACCAGGTACAAGCCCTAATTGAGGCTTTCTTCTTTAGCCAGACGTTTAATAGAATTAAAAAAAGTTTAGTAATGGTAAACTAACCACTCCCCGTTATGGTCTCACATATATTTTCGCCAAGTAGGAACAGATCATCAACGGCAATGTCTCCGTAAATTCCACTACCAACCGCAACACCCTCTAAGATGACCTGGAAAGAGGAATCAGACGAGTTACTTTAAAGGGTGCCATATCTCAGTTCAACGAACATATTACTCAACAACGAGATCCGTTCTCGCTTAAAAAGGATTTGCCATTTTCTGTGTTAAATTGAGTGACGAAAACGGCTCACTTGCATTCCTACACACTGAATTATAAATTTCGATTCAAAATTATAATGGTCACCAGGGGAGGATCAATCAATTTGAGACTGAACTATTTGCCCTCAGCTTCTTTGAATAGCCCTGCGTATTA
This sequence comes from Porites cylindrica, assembly GCA_964035525.1. Classification (NCBI taxonomy): domain Eukaryota; kingdom Metazoa; phylum Cnidaria; class Anthozoa; order Scleractinia; family Poritidae; genus Porites; species Porites cylindrica. The sequence goes on from OZ037775.1 coordinate 67,521,456, forward strand.
TGGACGAGAACTATATTTATTTAATTTATATCATGAATCACAGCAGTAACAACAACAACGTCTGACTAGCCCTCTCATTTTCCGATTGTCAAATCTCAGTGATAAAAGATCATCATTAGTACGGACAGCAATTTTTAGAACAGTTATTTGTTGCAAAATCACCCCTACCTTGTAACTTTTCGAGTAGCCTTTGTATCCAACTTGTCCAAATTTCCATTTGTCACCTTGTGCACCAGTCGTATTCCAAAGTAGCGTTTTTGTTTCATTTGTTTGAATGTAGACTTTCAAACTCCCGATATCTTTTCCTTTCATGTGATACCAAAACTGCAAACAAATAGGTTTACCCGGACCAATTGCACTGCTGGCCAGAATGGCTCCCTCACGTGCCTTCTGCTCCGATGCTTCCAGAAATAGGTATTTTCCTTGATAGATAGGTGAATAAATACATTCAAACAAAGGACTAGGAGAAGTAAATACATAAATAAACTTAGAAAGGACAAAAGACTTCGAGTCAAACAAAGTGCATCAGAAATCTTATCAAAGCTTTTGGTCTTTTACACGTTTTCATAATAAGAACTTTTAGTTTGGAACAGCTGTCAAGTTTTGTGGATGTATCAGCCCATCATTTAAGAGCTATTCCTTTCTCTTGGCATTTTCTTTATTGCGTTGTTTCTGCTATCGTTATAGCTATTTTAATTTTCTTTTTAAATATAAACTCAGTGCAGCTTGCTGTTCATGGGATAGTTTGTCGCACTTGGTGGCGCCTTTCCAAAAGGGAATACGAAGTGAAAACTGAAATGCTTAAGACTTAGTATCACTCAAACCAACCTTCAGGTCCAAGTGTGGTGTGATCATAATCCGGGCCAGTGTTCTTCGTGCGTGTTAAGCCAGATCCAATACGCCAGTGAGCCGGTTCCATCCCGCATAGCCCATCTTCAAAATCGCATTTAACTAACACAATGCAGAAGAAAGACCTCGTAAGTAGAGAGCAATGTCATTTCTGTTGTCGGCAAGAAAGGATAAATCATAGAAAGGTAGTGTTCATTTGTATTATATCACGCCTCGATAAGATACCTGGATTACTCAGATTTTGTCAATTTACTTGCTGCTTATTGGCAGACATACCTTATTCACGTTATGAACAAAACGAGTTTTAGAGAAGTAATTGGGTCCATTTCCCTGTATGGAAACCAATGTTTTTGCACTTGCCTTTTATAATAATATATTTTTAAGCGACTGCTGGTTTCGCTGCTAAAGGTAAAAAGTCGCCTTCATTTTTCAATAAATATACAACAAGATTCTTACTTCCATACCTTTGTTTCCAACACACTGGTACAAATTTAACAAATCCGTATAGTTAAACCAATCACAGCTCAGATTAAGCAACGGACAGTGCGAAGACCCTGAAGAAACAAAAGTACGGTCCAATGAATTTATTATTTGATTATTACATAATGTCGTTTATTACTACAACTTTTATTAAACTTTAATATATCTATTTGTTATTTATTTTATTATTCATTCATTTATAAATTATTATTGCTGCGTATTAAACATTTAAACATTTTAAACATTTTGATATTTTATTTATTTGGTTTTTTTATACCTTTCCCTTGCTTGTGTAATATTTGTTATCCAGCGCTTATTAAAAACGTTAATTTCATATTGTATATCACCTCGGTGTTAACGTCACGTACAATTGCATGATGCATCACCGTATATTGGTATTTCAAATCCCAGTAACTATATTACCTGCAGCTGATGATCGCAGATCGATCGAAACATGTCTTGCTCCAAATTCAAAGTTGTGGTTCATTTTTAAGGAAACTGTCGTTTCTATTTCATTTGACATTCTGGGACTGATCATTTTAGTATTTAGAATCACATTTTAGCAATGGAAATATACCGGTACCCGCTAGTAGGTATTGCCATCTACAAATTTGGTGGCAACAGCTACTCTATCCGGATTCTGTCCCGATCTAGAAACAAACTCAGGATATTGGCAGTAGCTTTCATTCTAAAATCAGTCAAGACACTTACCTGCGCACTATTCTGTGCATAGTCATGAATATATAAAGAACGACCTTTATTTGTTTAAATATTGAAAAGTTTACCGCTCACACTCTGTGAAAATACCTTTAACGCTAGATTCAGACGTGTAGACATCTACACCAAGTTTATGTAACGCCGGTTAAACGTTTACTAACTAAATTATACTAAGCTTAAAGACAAATCGCTGTTTACTTTAATGCGCAGCAAAAAGAGCCATCAAAGAAAATACATGTTACAAATGCAAAATTACCACATATAGATGGCTCATCTGTTCCATCTTCACACTTTGTATCTTCATCGCACGTCAGAGACCATGGTACGCAACCACCTCCAGCGCAAGAAAAAGCATCTTCTGAGCAGCTTTGCCCTATATTAATGAGACTCTAAAGTAACAAATATTCTAGGAAACTAAATAAATAACTTTTGCGTCTGTTGCTTACCACATCTTAACTCGTCTGTTCCGTCCTTGCAGTCCTTTCTCAAGTCACATAGCTTCTCCACACCAAGGCATTCTCCGGTGGGACACTCAAATTCAGTTGGGAGGCATTTACAGTTCTTCTCGTCTGAATTGTCCACGCAAGCCTTGTCTCCATCGCATACTAGGTCTCTGCTTACGCATTCTCCATTTTCGCACTGAAAACTACTGTTGCTCTCGCACATGAATCCTAAAAAAAATGAAGTTTGAGTGATAGTTGATCCGTGAAGCTCCTCGAAGTAAAGAAGTTGCCAGTATTATTTGTATATTTAAATTACTCATTTGTCCATATAAGTGCACAGACTATACGCCTCTGGACAGCTGAACGTACCCAAAACAAGGTTTTAAGAATCCCAGTTATGGACAAAGTGGAGACTATTAAGAAAGATTACTTACCTGGTAAACTATGAAGAGGTAGTCTCTCGCACTGCGTTGTAGCAATACTAATGTTTTTTATTGTCACGGGATTAATCCCAGACAGCTGTTTTCCGCTAGCAACAATAAGAACCTGCAAAATAGAAGGAATGATCGAATAAATCAGTCTTACGACGGAGAGAAAAGCTAGATTATGGGGTCATCTTCTGTGTAAAAACCTGTGAAGTTTTTCTTTGTATTCTAGCCATTATTTTACCATTTATACGGAAATTTCGGTAAAAAATTTCCGTCAAATGGTACTGGTATTTTTTTGGGCCCCGAAAACAGAAACGGTATTGAGTTGTACCATTTACAAAATACCGGTAAATTTTTCACTTTCTCTCGACAGGAAGCCTGGCACTGGTAATCCGACCAAATGGTGCAGAAAATTTCGGTCGTTTCAGTAAGAACAGGGAAAAGGTAATACCTCGAAAGGTATTACTTTTTTCCCTGAAAATTTCCACCGGGATGAACCGTTCCATTTGAATTCTCCCCGGAATTTCCGGGTTTTCCATATAAATGGTAAGCGCTCCTTGGCTCTATTGCTCTATTGGGTTGACCTCTCACTGGCTTCTGTTTATTAATTATTTTACGTCACTCGTGAGGTTCACAGGTTTTACACCGAGTATGAGCCAGATTATGCTACCGGAAAGACATTGTACCTTAAAATTCTCACTTGGTATGAATGACACTTGGCCTGTCAGCCAGGTCTGGCCCTGGTATCCATGGAGACTCCACACTCGGGAGACATTTGATGATGTCAACAGTTTAAAACTTACTGATGATCCAGAATAAGCGGTAAGATAAGAGAAGGACAGGCACATTCCAGTTTTTTCATAACAAGGATTTTTCGAAATCCACGGGCTCTCTAGAACAGCAACTTTGCCGTCAAAACGGGGAACAATTCCTGAATACACATAGAATAATAACACTTCAGTTACTTCCCAAAGTTTTCAAAGTGCAACCTTGATATAACGAATCTCTTTATAAGAAGTCCTCGCGGGTCTAACGAAAGACTTTGCTTACACCTGTAATAGTAAAATATGTGATAGGTGATATCTGTTGATTCACCTTACGCTACTTTGTTATCTGAGAGATCAGTTATATACGACAGTTTTCTCTTTCAGCTAGTCAAGGATCCAACTCGCAATGGGAATATTTTAGACTTGGTGTTCGTTACGTCTCTTGACCTAGTTTATGATCTAAAAGTTAGTCTTCCCTTTTCTGACCATAACTGGATCTCTTTGCTGTTATCGAGGAAATCGTTCCCTGGACGGAAATCGCAGAAGTTAAACTATTCCTTCCAGAAGGCAGACTGGGATCATCTCAGGAATCTTTTACATTACACTCCATGGCATTGTGCTTTTATGGATACTGACATAGATCGTCTATGGCTGCATGGTCTGATTTGTTTTTATCTGCCGTCGTCGAGTGTATCCCAAGGCGGACAGCGAAGAGAAATTCAAACGCACCATGGATAAGCGGGTATCTAATTAAGTTGTGTAGAAGAAAAAAAGCGCTCTATAAAAGGGCAGAAAAAACCTGTGTTCTAACTGACTGGGACAAATATAGTAAATTTAACAATTATGTGAAGAAGGAGTGCAACTGTGCGGGTAGGCAGTTTGTAAACAATCTGGCATTGAGATGAATTAAAGACCAGTAACCCATGCCTTTTTGGAACTTTGTTTAATCAAAAAGAAGAGAAACTTAACGTCACGACCTGAGTATTGCCCACTGTATGAATTCTTTTTTCTCATCGGTCGTTTCTGTTGAGGATCACGAAAACTTTCCCGACCTCGATTATATTACCGACAAGAAATTATGTAATATCTTTTGTTCTGCCACTGAAGTTGAGAAATTGCTAAGAAATTTGAATATCTATAAATCCCCTGGGCCTGACTGCATATCACTGGCTAGCATCCTAAGAGAATGTGCTCAAGTGTTGTCATCTCCACTGGCTTTACTTCTGAATATATCATTCTCTCAAGGTCAACTGCCATGTATATGGAAGTCGGCCCACATCACTCCAGTTCACAAGAAAGGGAACAAAAATCTTACCGCCAAGTGACTTGTATTGTATGCAAGATTGCAGAAGCTCTGGTAAGGATCCTTGCGGTTGACTTTTCTCTCAATCTTTTTAACCCAGACCAATTTGCGTATCTAAGGAGCAAATCTACGCTGGCACAATTACTTAGTAATTGTTACAACGACTGGGCAAAGGCTAAGGAATCGTTCGCAGCAAATGGATATCATCTTCTTAGATCTCTCTAAGGCTTTCGACGGTGTGCCACATGAGCGTTTGTTGCTGAAACTGCAACGGCATAGGATAGATGGCTCTCTAGCTATTAACGTGGATTAGAAATTCCTTGACAAATAGAAGGCAGCGTGTCGTGTTAAGGGGCCGTTGTTCAGATTGGTCACCTGTGATTTCAGGCGTGCCCCAAGGAACACTACTCGGCCCCATCTTATTCATCATTTATATAAATGACATTTCGACAAACCTAACATAAACAGTAAAAATCTACGCTGATGACACCAAAGTCTATCGCACGATCAATGAGCCTGATAAGGATATCTCAGCCTTGCAGCTTGACCTGAATAGATTAAGCGACTGGGCTAGCAAGTGGCAGTTGCGCTTTAATCCCGAAAAATGTAGTCATGCCTGCAACGCAAAGAAGGGACAGATCTAGCCTACGCCATGTTACTCTGTTGAAAGTGTCATGGACCCAGGGGTCACAATAAACTACGATCTATCTTGGGGTAAACACGTCTCCTACATAGTAAACAAGGCGAACAAAGTGTTAGGTGTAATTAAGCGATCACTCGGAAACCACAATCGGCATGCGTTTTCTTGCCTCTTTAAGTCGTTGGTAAGACCTATACTCGAATACGCAGCACACGTCTGGCGCGCCTACCAAATAAAGGATATTGAATCCTTGGAAAAATCCAAAGAAGAGCATCACGGTTGGCCTTAAAGCAAAAGCGCAGAGAAATTAGCTAAGAAGACCGCTGCCGCTTAATGAATTGGCAAACTCTGGAGAAACATAGAGAGTTCTTATCTCTAGTTCAGTGCTACAAGATAGTTTTTTAAATAGATAGCCTTCCTTTTTCGGACTTTTTTGAACTTACTAAGTGTAATCGAACTAGAGGCAATCACTTATAAGCTCTGTGTAAAAGTTGCCATCCTAACATGCTACAAATATTATTTCTTTGTACGGATCGTTATTGTGAGGAATAACTTAGAGATGCTGTACACGCAGGATCGCTGACTTTATTTCGCAACAGATTAAGGACTTATATGAATATTAATTAATACGATAATTTGTAAATAGGTTCAATTTTGATATGCAAATAATGTTTTTTATTCCAGTTTTTAGGTTTTAGGTTTTTTTCTCTGTATATAAAGTTTTAGATTCTAGATCTTACCTTTTTATCTTTTATTTTGGAGAATCTTTCATACAGGGATAACCTCTAAATATCCCCTAACGAGGGCTATTTGTAACTATGAGGGCTATTTGTAAAGTATTGTATTGCATTGTATGTGGATAAGAACCTCGTTATAGTGAACAAATTTTGCCAGTCCCTTAGCACTTCTTTATATCAAGGTTCCACTGTAGTATAAGAGTTAGCTAAGAGTTCAAAGGATATCCAAGAAAAAACAAAATAACATATTTTTTTCCGAAACACGACTTGGTGACGAGATAATAATTAGAAAACAGCAGCGATAACTGGCCTGTGAAAGCCAAGCGTTCTCCATCAGCTCAACTAGCGAGGGTGAGGGAACAACTTTGTTGCATCAAAACTTAAGTCTTTCCTTTCACAGTCACCAACTAAACTGCGCAAGGTATTATTCGCAGTATGGTGCCCTGTGACTTTCACAAATTGCTTAAGATGGTTTACAACGTCCATAACAATAGTTTACTCTTCAGCTTCCAAAAATGAAAGTAATATGAAGTGTTTTGATCGTAGATTGTTGGGTGCACGCCTGATCGTCTTTAAGCCCCCCTCAATTGTTGGCGCTGCATTCAGGTGCCATGACATCGTATTTGGGTCGAGACCAACGGCTTATGTTCATGAGATATTACAGAATCAAGAACACAAACCTTTGCCAGACGCCGAAAGTGTCCAACCATTATCTTTACTGTTCCACGAACAAAGGTTAGATGTGAAGCTGCAAACTTCAACTAGAATAGCTAAAAAATGAATAAAAGTGGAATCTTGTTCTGGACAATGAATACTTGAAAAAACAACATTTTTCAGTTACATGCAGTCAGGATTGTCATACCTGATATATGAACTTTGTTAATTTCCCTTGAAACTTCTGATGTGCAAGACAAGCAATCGACCAGGCCATACGTTACCTAACACACGACGATACGCAGTGTCATTTGTAAGGCAAATGCTTGGCAAAAACGTCATCATTTATCCTCACGTATCCGGATATTTTTGAATCTGCAACTTTTCCTTTGCGGATTCGGCTTCCGTCCACACTTATCCGATGTATCCAGCATATGAATATGCAACTTTTTTTCATCCAGTGACGTCACGGATACATGTGGACGGGGCTTAAGGTGGCTCGATATAGTTTTTCAAAGTCAATACCTCCCAAGTTTGAGCGTAAACTACGTCGCCATAAACAAAGATTTGGAAAAATTGACACCACAGTTGTATTAGATAAAGATGAAAATTTGTTATGATCAGGGTTGCAATGACATCGGAGTTGTCATAGCAACGAAATGACGCCATTACCTATTTTGCTTGCAGCATGATTTCTCAGCACTGGGAACTGTTCTTCCAAAATCGTTTACTGGAACTTTTACCTACAACAGCCGCCTCGTGAAGTTTAAGCGAAATCTGCAAGAGCGTTATCGAGATATTTTGGGAACAAGTTTTTATGGTTAGAAATACGGTAAAAAATGGACAATCTTGATGTTCGACTGTTATCTGTACTAAACGAAGCGCTTTTGGCATGCAATTTCACCCCATAGTAGTTTCAATCTTTTTAAAAACGTGTGTGAAAGATCATTGAGATACCTTCAGCCGATTGCTAGAAAGAAGGATTTGATTAGTATGTATCAAGGCGCTCTTGTTAGCGGTAATGTAGACAATTCGGTCTACTTTAACAAATTAGCGAATAATTTTTAAATCGCTCGATAAATTTTTTAGAAAATTTAAGAATCTTGAGATTAACCGTCCTTTTATATGACCTCTTAGTTTCAAGATTATTGATATATTGTAAGGCAGTAAAATAAGGGCTTGAATTCGCTAATATTTTGTCAGAAATTTTGTGTTTACAAGTGAGAGCCTGTCATTATTCAGGGTTATTGTCTCCAAGTTTCATATTTTCGTGAACAGCAATACCTAGTATTTTTGCATATGTCAAATGCATTGTTAGTTACTGCTGTTCACGTGAAAATGAAACTTTGAGACAATACCGCCGAATAATAAGAGGCTCTCACTTGTAAACACAAAATTTCTGACAAAATGTTAGCGAATTCAAGCCCTTATTTTACTACCTTACAATATATCAATAACCTTGAAACTAAGAGGTCATATAAAAGGACGGTTTATCTCAAGACTCTTAAATTTAAAAAAAAAATGATCCAGCGGTTTAAAAATTATTTGCTAATTTGTTAAAGTAGATCGAAATGTTTACATTACCGCTAACAAGAGCGCCTTGATACATACTAATCAAATCCTTCTTTCTAGCAATCGGCTGAAGGTATCTCAATGATCTTTCCCACACGTTTTTAAAAAGATTGAAACTACCATCAGGTGAAATTGCATGTCAAAAGCGCTTCGTTTAGTACAGATAACAGTCGAACATCAAGATTGTCCATTTTATACCGTATTTCTAACCATAAAAACTTGTTCCCAAAATATCTCGATAACGCTCTTACAGATTTCGCTTAAACTTCACGAGGCGGCTGTTGTAGGAAAAAGTTCCAGTAAACGATTTTGGAAGAACAGTTCCCAGTGCTAAGAAATCATGCTGCAAGCAAAATAGGTAATGGCGTCATTTCGTTGCTATGACAACTCCGATGTCATTGCAACCCTGATCATAACAAATTTTCATCTTTATCTAATACAACTGTGGTGTCAATTTTTCCAAATCTTTGTTTATGGCGACGTAGTTTACGCTCAAACGTGGGAGGTATTGACCCTGAAAAACTGTATCGAGCCACCTTAATTTTATAAAAAATATACGAGAAATTCAAACCGCTTACATTAACTTGGTATGTTCCTTCCTGTTGAAAGGTGTTGAAACTAGTGTTGAAATAGCGCTTCTGACAATCCATTGGTAAGTCATTATGAACCAAAATCCTTTGCTCACCAAATCTCAAATATAAGCGTATTGGACATCCGGAGCAGTTCAATCCACGGCAGCAATATTTGTAATTGGCTATATGGTTAAAGAAGAGAAAATGACTCGAAATATAATTGTAAACCTGTTAATCAATACACGCGGACGTGTTATCATTACAAAACATTTTTGAGACTCTTGTAATTAATAGCATTAATATAGCTACTAACAGTAGCTGTACTATCCAAATTAACGTTAATGGTTTTTCACCTCTAAACAAAAGTTTTCCTACAAGAATAAGTATAAGAAATTAACGATACGATTAAGTTACAACTTTCACATACGAGTACTAATTATACCGTTATGCAAAAATAGCTACCTAAAAATACCTTGAATAAGAAGTTTTTGACCAGTCTTGAGAGTAAGCTTTTTAGGAATAGACGTTATCTGAAAGTCTATGTATCCAACACCTGTGGGAATTGCAAATTGTACAAAAATAAAAGAGAGTGCAAATCCTTCGTAATCGAAATAGAAGGAAAATAGATGTTTTACAAATAAGAATTGCGGTTCATATCTATTTATCCGATCGGTAACACAGAGAGTGTTAAGTTGCTTTGATTAATACCCTTTTCACACCAGTGAACCTCCCGCAAAAGCCAGTGTGGAATCACGTCCCTTGTACCACTTGTCATGATCTATTTTAACGGCCATAAACAACTTTGACAGCTTATTTGAGCAGGGGGAAGAGAATTTTCACACCATACCCGAACGACAAAATTTCAGTCAAACAGATCAAAAACTGAGCAAAAAAAATGGTAATGTTGACTGGAAATTTTACTAGAGACCGCCGCTTGAGAAAAACAATCCGTGGGCAAACATGCACGAAAATGGACGATTTCACGCCATCTAAGGGTGTTCCCGTTCAGTGGCATCAACTGCATGAGATTATTTACCTGGCCGCACCCAAAATAAGTGATCCGCAGTTATTGGGCCTTTGAATGTCCCATTTGGTAGCTTCATTCCTACGGACGCACAATCGCTTCCTCCAGATTGCTTCATTAATAACTCCAAAGAGTACAATTGGCATTTACTCAACCAGATCTCTTTGGATGTCTGCTGAGAGGGAAATCTAAAGAAGCGTACAGATAAAGGGTACGATTGATAATGTTACCAAGCAAAAAACATATATTAAATTATTAAAAACATGGATGTCTGTGTTTGATTTTTCATAGCAAAAGTCCATTAGCTCATGAGCTAATGGCTTAATTTGGGATATCTAGGAAATTTCATCGGTCCTGGGGACCCAAAGTCCAAAACAGTAAAAAAAAAAAAGTCTGTTATGCTGATGCAAGGCAAAAAAATTGAGTTTATGACTTATAAGTTGTAAAATCGCTAATTCAAAAAAGTAAAAACAAAATTTGATTCTTCTTAAATCAGCCATAATCAATGTGTTTGTTCTCCACGCGCAGTACATATACAACTACGCACGCATCGAAGTGTAGCGTACATAAAGGGCAGTTTAATATATAAATTTAGCCAGGGCTAAAAGCGAGGCTCCCATTAATAAATTTATAATTTAAATTACACAATAAACTTGTATTCGAATTCCACAATTCAGTTAACTTTAGAGCACTTTTATGTGACTTTTGAGGGAAAGGCTACCTGATTTTAGAGAAAAATAATTCGCAAACAGCCCAAGAGTGAACCAAATCTTACATAGAGCTGATAGCCTCGTATGTACACCCAAAAACTGGTAATCATCTTCGATCACATTTAAGAGCCATAATGGTTCTTGATCACCCTACATTAATTAAGCTACATTAATTATGGCTACAATCCCGCTCTGTTTTGAGTTCCTTCGGTGTCGTGTTGATGTCTTGCAGAGTTAATTTTCACGTAGTACGATCAGCATTGCAGTATTCTGCTTGCAGAATTTAATACATAAACTAAATACCCGCATAAACTACGCTCGACTTCATTAAATTAGATACAAAAAACAAACATCAAATACAATAGTTTCTCTGGCTTACCACTCGAGATGCAGCTCCTGAAAGGTATCAAGTAAAGCCAGTATCGCTTCAGACTTTGCAATCCTCTTACGCATCAAGCAAGGTGAAAACGGAAACGATGCCATCCGAAATCGGATTTCCGACTTTGACAAGCGACGTATTTCTCAACCAAAAACCCAATGAACAAACTAGCTATGAATAACAGAAGACTCCTGATAGCAGCTGAATTTCATTTTGTACATCCAGTGCAAAAAGACAGTTAAAAACATCACAAGTTGGCACAAAACTCTGTCAGCTTAGCTGTCAAAGTAAACAAGATTCAAGATGCTGCATAAATTTTCCGCATGAACTCACCTGTCAAATTTTGACCAATCAGAGCATAAAAATTGGACGTAGAGCGTGACCAACGCGTGACCATGGTGAGAAAAGTCAAAAGCAACTGTCTTCCCTGCCTGTAACAACTGGCTGAATTTTCGTGTCCGAGATCAGTTTGCAATCAAAATTTTAATTGTGCAGCACATAAACACAACATATTTCATATGAATTTAGAAAAAAAAGTGAACTTGAGCCTGCGATCACTTAAAAACTAGTAACTTGTCAGCGGATAACTTCAAAAAATACTTGACCTCGATGGGTCGACACCTGAGCCCGCGATACGGTCAAGTGATACTGGTCAGCGGGTACCCTGTTTTGACAGCTGTCAATTGATCAAAACATTGATGTCCAATATGTGTGCATTATCGGTTTTCTTGTGCTCCCAAACTAGTAAAAGTATGAGATTGAACATTGTTCGCGATCTAGAAAAACAATTAAAGGGTCAGCGGACAGCTTCCAAATAAATCACGTCACCTCTATGAGTTGACACATGAGTCCGCCATATGGTCATAGGATACTGGTCAGTGGCTATCCTGTTTTGACAGCTGTCAATTGACCATATTGAGAATGTCCTATATTAAAATCATATATTAAAGATGTGGACTTGCCAAGACACGCCTGAGACACCCCTCCCTTCCTTTTCATAGTCTCCCCTACCCCACCCATACAATCTTTAGACGCGTACGTACGTATGTACGTACGCTCGGTCAATCACGTGACAACCAAAAGAAAAGAGGTTGACCATATTCCATGGGTATGGGAGCCCCGCTAAAAACTAGCTTTAAATACCGTGAAGCGCGGTTTAGTTTCCAAGATAACATAACCATTTCATCAAAAAAACAAGGTAATCTTACTTGTTCCATTGATTGTGGTCTGTCAGAGAGTCCAGTTTTATTAAAAGTAGCTTGCTATATGCTCCTTCGTCCTTTATTTTGTCAACGTGTTCTTCGAATTCCCCTTCTGTGCGTAACCAAAGTTCGCAAGTGTCATCGCATGCGACGAAGAAGGTGTAGTTACCGCTTTCAGGAACCTTACAAGAGACAAAAAAAGGGAAACAAGTAAGATAATTGACATGGGAAGTAGGGTAACTCCCTGTCACCGAATGCGCAAGGGATGAGAGAGGATTTGCATTTTACGGCAAAAGGTAAGTATTAAAAGGAAAGGGATGTTAAAGTTGACTTAAAAAACTGCTACGAAAACACTCACACATTCCCAGAAAGCAAAACCAGAAACAGAAAATTGAAAATTATCGGTCCAATCCCGGATACTTGGTCTAAAGTCTGTAACTCTTTTTGTACACGTTCTTATTTAAGGCATTATATGAGAACAATTTTAGAGAAAAATTAAGAAGAATTATTTACCTTCAAATACGCTGTAAGTCGTTGTCCGTAATCAGTATGGAAATTGAATGGAGCGTCAAACTCGCGGACAATATTTACAACATCTGGATTGCTTGGAAACCTGCTGTCAGCTCGCAGACTCGTTATCGTAACAGAATGAATATTGTACCAAAGTTCTTGAAGGACGCCACGAAGTCTGTCTTCACTTTCTGTATATTTTGTAACGGTTGAATATGTTTGTCAATACCAAGCGAAACAAAGACGTGCTTTTTAGAACCAATGTTTATAAAACTAGTGGCAATTTTTTGTACGCGCATTATTTTTTCTTCACACCAGGGTTGAACACTCTGTCGTGCGAGGTTCAAAACATCTAGACCTCGTTTCTGATGCACAACATGGCGGCCAGCATGTCTAAATCGTGTTTAGCGTTTCAAACTTGCAGCGTGGAGGTATTTTATAATAATGTTTTTTTTGGATTACTTAGTTTTGAATTCGATGGATGATATAATTACGTAATTACTTTGAGTGAACAGAAAACTTTTACTTTTCTCACCTATTGCCGTTATCATCACCTCGCACAGGCTTAAATCGCCCACACCGTCTTCATATATAGTTACATTTGAAGCAGAAATCAACGGTTCACAGATCATCAGCGTTTTTTGTCTGTCCTTCCAGGAGTAAACTTTACAGTTTGCTTTTTCGGTTTCCACACTGTTTCTCAAAATGACATTATGTTTGGGCATTTCTGCAAGGCAGCACCCCAGCCTGTTAATGATCCAGATTTTGCTGATAAATCCTCGTCTTTGCAAAGTTACACTCCACCAGACTGGTTGACCCTAAGTTAAAAAAGTTTTAACAAGATCGTACAGTACTTGTTTTGGTTCAATTTCATTCTTGGTCGAATCCTTAAGTTTATTTTTAGTCTCGCTTGCTTTAGCAAAGCGAGAATCTTAAAATGCAGTTCGGTTTTGTTTTTTCGGTGGGACCTAGTTTGTAGGTCCCGCGTTCCTAGCGAAGACCGTGGAAACTGGGGATAAGAATCGTGACGACTTTCATTGTATGGAAATGAGTCTCGTGATGAGCATGTGGTTTATTTTGGGGGATGACTGGAATAACGCGCAATGTTTATCACGTTTAAGTGCTTTTCTTCCATGTAAGAAATCAGACTTTGTCTTTTGGTTAAAACAGGTTACGTTTCATGCTTATGACATAGTAAGCCGATAAAATCGTAAGTGCAAAACAGACATAACAAAAAGTAAAACTGTAAACTCTCTCTGATCTTATGGCAATTTGGTTCTGACCTTCACGATCACTTGCGAAAACGTAAATACAGCTAAACGTGACAGCAAGAATAGTTTTGTAAAGACGTGTTCCGGGTCATGGAAGCGCAGAATCTGGGGATGAAAATCGACACGATGCTCTCAAATCTCAGTGAACGCTTCGAAAAACAACGCGCAATTGTCCGAATGTTAGGTTTTGAGACGAAAAATTTGGAAAGATAAATGGATTATACGGTGATGTCGCTTACGAATCCACACACCATTCGTGGTAGACCCACACTAAAAGATGTTGAGCGTTTTCGGAATGGTTCGTTCCACGAATTCTGTCGTTTGAAAGCGTTGATAACTTTGAAAGAAGTGAATACATCAGATGTTGAAACAAGGAAGAATGTTCATGAGCAGAACTTCGATGATGAGGTAAAAAACAACAAGCAAATCGTCGTCGTTAATTTACCTCTCGTGTTCAACAGCCTGATTCTTTTCCTTTTTTTCATGATGCTGGATACTTAATTGTAACGAACGACTTGATATTTCGTACATCATTAATATTATTGTACAGGCGATGATAAATGTCGAGGAAACAAATCTTGGGCCGATTTTGGAATCTTTGAGACTCAAATGAAATTCAATGAAATTGCCTGATTTGACTAACCTGATCTAGAATTCTTATGCATTTGCGAAATACTGTAAGAAAACGGCATAAAAAAGAATTCAAATTCATTTTCGGCGACCGAAATTTACTGCTTCAAGACAGCACTTCCGTTCGCTGTCCACCGCACCAGATGATGACGGAAATGACGTAGTAAGGTAAAAGTGTTCAAGATCAGAGCAATAAAAGGAGATGGTAAACCTACACGACTTTTACCTCGTGCCAAAATGCTGCTCGTTCCAATAAAGTTTTTTTCGTCTGCTGGGTAGATTATGATCTGGAAGGTTCTACATTTTCACTGAGTAAATGTTATTTTACCCGCATGTTTCACACTGAGAGATCATGACACACATATCAATTTACTGTGGCTATTAGCGGGGAAAAGCGTTGCGTGACGACATTAAAAACGGCTGTGTTGCAGACTATTTTGAAGCATGATGGTGAAGCTTTTTATTACGGCTGAATAAGGGTTCCAATTTTCTCCAAAGTATCTTCTGGATCTGAATAACTAAGCGATTTTCTTTAGTCCATGAATGTAATGTTTTGTGCAATGCTGTATCACGTTAAGCCCAACTCATTAGTTTTGTTTGGAAAATCTTAAATTATTACGGGTAGTGATTTACAGGTCGCGTGTACTGTTGCAATAAAACGTAATACTGAGTAGAGCGGAGGTACAAGGCACCTGTAATAACATCACGACTGAGCCATTCTTCGGTGGTTCCAACATTGTTACCTCTTGCGTCTTTGGCTGTTCGTTTTGCGACTGGGTAGTGGGAAGCCTTTACACAAGCGAAACCTACTTAAAGACATTGAAGACTGTTGGCATGTACACAACAAATCTTCAGTCTTGAAAGATCTTCACTTCACTTAAAACTCTGTTGCCTTCGCATAGATCTCTAAGATCTTTAAAACTCCCTCCGCAGCTGATGTTTTGATTCTCGAATTACAGCGGTCTGTCGATTTTGCGTTTCCGGTCTCATTCACTTCCGTAACCGAGAGATGCGGTTCACAACGAACTAAGTCACGTGGTACAAGTATCCTCCCTTAATCTTTTTTTTTACTCGCCACTTCGCGCTTCGGTCGCCCTTCGGGCGACGGTCTTTCGTCACCCTTCGGACGACCTACTGTGCACCAACGAGAATATAGCTTGCGGTTATTGATTTTCAAAATGAAGAACAACAAAGTCGATCTGGATCAGGTAAAAAGCAAAGAAATCCTTCACAGTAGATTCATAAAGATCCCATTGGGCTAATTAATCGTGCTAAGCGACAGGTATAAACATTTTTCGAGGTGAGACTTAAAGTAATTAATTTGTTTATTCACACGCAACTCCTCTGGGCCCGGTTGCATAAAACGTCCGTAACAACTACGGGTACACGTACGTGCACTCGTAACTTAAGTGAGTTGCATTAAATCACTTACGTGGTCTACTTAGGGATTTCACTTAGGTGGCTGCACTGACGATTGTCCTAAGTGTTCACTTAAGTGTCGTTTATGCAACAGAAATTGCGGGTGTTGCATAAAACTTTTTTTACGGGAAAAATAGCACGTAAATTTACGGGACCTATGTAGGTCCCGTATCGTTACTGTTTTTACTAAATTTAACGAGATCTTTTACTGAGAGTGAAAAAAAGTAATTTTTCCTCACGTAAT
Source organism: Porites cylindrica (assembly GCA_964035525.1). Lineage (NCBI taxonomy): Eukaryota > Metazoa > Cnidaria > Anthozoa > Scleractinia > Poritidae > Porites > Porites cylindrica. The sequence continues at coordinate 67,538,007 of OZ037775.1, forward strand.
TCGTAGTAATGCGCTTTGTTAACCTTTTATCTGCACTTTAAAGCCGACTTTGTGAAAAAAGAAGAAGAACTATCATTTCCAGTAGACATTGAAGAAAAATAACGTCTGCATGCAAATTTAATTTTTTTGAGAGGCTTAAACGTGTTCGAAATGACTTAAAACTTTCTTTACACTCACCGATGGTTAGCTTAAAAAAAAAGAGTGAGTCATTAATAAAGTACTATATCAAGGTTACGTGTGCCCTTAAGTGAGCCCGTAAGTTACCACGTAAAACAGAAACTTACGAGAGTGCTAAGTGCGTTCCATGCAACACCCGTAAGTGTACCCATAACGGATTCGTAAGTGACCTACTTAAGTGGGCACTTAAGTGTAGGTTTTATGCAACCGGGCCCTGGACCCTGTGCAGTAGATTAAAATCATAATTCAACTTTTTCACTTGCTGTCGGTGACTCTGAGGAATTATGACGAACCCCTGGGGAGGACGACTCTGCATATGAAAGGCAAGGGGATGCTCGTCGGAAATTTTGAATTAAACCCCTACAAGAGATCGATCCGGGCGTAGCCCAAGCTTTTTGACCCCTGAGAGACTATGTTACTGAAAACTCAGACAATACACGTATTTTTATATTTTTTCACATGCAACCCTAAACAAGACCTTCACGGCTAAATATAATACCGTTTTGCCCAGAACACCGTAAGTGAGACCAAAATCCGAAATCTACACCCCGGCCTAAGCAAGACGACGAGCACCCCCCCCCCCCCCCCCCCCGAGTGACGAACGCTCGCGCTCTATTCGCCTCCTCACTTCTTATCTTATCTACAAACAAGCGAGACTCAACGCTACTTAGAGCGTTCTTGTTTCGTTTTAAACTGGATACCGTATATTACCATACCCTGGGCAACAACACAAGGAAATAAAATTTAAATCAAGGGTAAAATTAAACCACAGCATTTATTTTGTGAAAGGGTGGGAGAGGTTCGTGGAGTGAGCGAGTATAAATTAATTAATAGTAACCGCGGCAGTGTTAGCTCAGTCGGTAGAGCGCTTGACTGCTGAGCGGTGGGTCGCGTGTTCGATTCCCGGGGTTGGACCAATACTCAGGGTCTTAAAATAACTGAGAAATGAAGGTACCGTGTAGCATGAAAATTGTGAGGGAGTTTTATTTTGCAGATTGGCGATTTTTTGTGGTTTGCGGGAACAAATTTTTGCGGTTCGAGATGACTGAAATTTCCGGTGGGAACTAATTTTTGCGATTCTCTGTTCAAGTAGCAGAATATTTAAGTGGAAGAACCTTAATATGATATTTTCAACTTTTATTTTACGGTATGTTGAGTCAAAGTTCACTCTACTTACATATTTAATGGCGAATAATACGGTAATCACTGTAATATCTTACTGCACAAACGGACTGAACAACAGCAAAACAAAACAAAAGGCTATCCCTACCATACACAACAAGTCCAGTCCATTAAAAGCAGAGTTTTCAATTTGACTGAAGGGAGTTAATTTTTGCGGCGTTTTATTTTGCGGTTTTTTTTTTCCTGCGGGAACTAATTTTTGCGGATCGAGGTCAATCCGCAAAATTCGCAAAAATTAGAACCCGCAAAATTTTCATGCTACACGGTACTCCCTTTGTACTGCAAGCGGCTAGACCTTCGGTCCCGTCTCCAGTAGGAAACGTAAAAATAGTGTTCCCAATTAGTACTTTCGCTCTAAATACATTGACACTCAAATAAATGAATAAAAGTGCAAGTATTAAGTGACTATACTTTGAAGAACTTTCTGTCACTTTTTTGGTACGTCACAAGGTCAGAATATATTTTTAGGCATCTAGCAACTTAATTAACAATTATTCTTTGAAATCGAGGTGAATAGTGGCTAAATATTTCCAAAGCCACTATTCACCGAGATTGAAAGAATAATTGTTTTAGTATATACACACGATGTGATCTCAACAAAATCAGAGAGGAAACCATTAAAAAGTACGATTTGATTGACAGATCAAATCACGCGTAAGTTCAAAAATAGATCTTTGCAGAATTTTCAAACATGGCAATTCACAAGTTTTTCATTTCGCAAACAACAGCGTAATGGCTTAAATGGAACCGCTAAAAGTTTGAACTGTTTCCTTACCTGAGAGGAAAAGTAGAGCTTTGTTGTTTTCTGTTGACTCGCCGATTTTATAGCCAAAAGGGTTTGTTGTGTCGTTCTTCGCATGAAGTGCTAACAAAAATGGCGGCTCGATTGCTCGAGGTAAGACGTCGTCTTCCTGTATCATTCTTTTTCCTGTTTACTTGAAACGTAGAATTTCTGCAAACATTTCCTTCTAAATTTGTTTGTCATAAATAAACTTCGATTTTTGAGCCAAAATTTTCTTGTTAGAAAACGCTGAGTTCACGAAACGGCTTCTTCTACGCCAAAACACGGGAGTTGTAAACAATCCATCGAGCACAAAACTCAGCTACAGTAAAATGAAAAACGCCGTATTGAATCCTTCCAAGTCTTTTCTTGCCTTAAAAAAGTCAGCCCTAGGATTTTGTCGACCCTAAAAACATCGTTCTCTGAAAAAATGGGAAAAACACCGAGCTCACACATTATCCACTCGCTAGGAGGTGAATATTGTTGAATAGTCCGAGATAGCGAACCAATCAGATTGCTTAAATCACGAAGATCACTGAGTGTGTATATACTAATTAAAAATACATAGAGAATTTAACTATGAGCAAAGCTAGATGATCCATCTGATAAGCGGGGTACAACTGAAATGGATTCTTACCACAAAAGAACTCACCTTTTGCCTTTTAACCGTGAAACAAGACGCAACGTTACCGTCGACGGCGTGGAAGGGCTTACCTCTGCTGTTGGCCTGGGATGAATGGACGGATTGCCAACCGACCAAAAATCTTCCTAAGCATTATTGAATAATAGGAAAAGCAAAATTAAAGAATCATCTTCGAAAATTTGCAAGATTCCAATTGCAATTCCAATTTTCCAAAATTTGCGTTGTGAGCTACGGATCTAAACCAAACCGTGGAATCAATTTATCGTAAAGAAGGACTTACGTTGATCTGTTTCACAAATGAATCTGCTATACCACTGACAAGGCCAATGTGAGAGCTTCCAATCTAGTGACCACCACCACCCCTTTTCTAGCAAGCCACACTCTCCTCTCGCCCAAAACCAGGGAAACCCATAATGCCAAATGCTAGCTGAAACAGTGTTGCCGTCTAACCAATGCCATGTGCTAAACTTGCGAATACCAATAAATGCATTAATGTTGTCATCTGGGTACTTATTGGATATGTTAGTGAGATGATCTCCAATGATTTTTCTTTCAGTTTCAGAATCGACGACTGCTAGGTCACTTCCTTGTTGTAAGCAGGACTCACGAGCCTCTTCCCATTCTTTGGCAACGGACGTCCCCGCAAACACTCGAAAACATGAATCATCCACCTCGAACCAACCGGAATCACATGTTGATCCTGTGAAACCAATCACGAAAGGTAATCGTTTACACTGAGTTAGTCTTTTTTTACCACAGTCCACCTGATTCTATGATCCTTGTGGTCAGGAAAAGATATTTTACAGACTACATATCTCGCTGGATTTTTGTGAACGTTAACGCCAAACAGACCTTTCCTTTCCTTTTTTTTCCGGGCTTTTCGGGCGCAAAACACCTGCCTTTTGGCCCTTTTCCACTCAAATGGCTGCAAGTGATTTTGCTAGGGTCTGTTTCATTAACCTTCCTCTGCTGATTTATCAGTTAATATCTAAAAAGTATTCACCGAAGTGGAGGTGGCTAGTGGTGGTGTAGGTGGTGTAGTGAAAGTGTAGGTCTCTCTAGTAGCAGCAATATACAGGTTACGATTTCTAGGGTTAGTATTTCTGTCTTAAAGGGAAGACGAAAATTAGGCCGACTTAGGGACTTTTGTGTTCTCGTAAGCTCATTATATTTTCTTCTCTTTTCTTGTTTTTTTTTCGCGGGACAGAGCCCCATACTCGTAGAATATGATCAACCTCTTTTCGTTTGGTTGTCACGTGATTGACCGAGCGTACGTACGTTGAAGTTGCGTGAGTGTGGTCCTACAATTTCGGACCATACGAAACAGCACTGTCGCAATAAACGATCAATGATTCCTCCTGAAGCCTGAACTCCTGTACGGGTAGGGTAGGGGAGACTATCAAAAGGAAGGGAGGGGTGTCTCAGGCGTATCTTGGTAAATCCACGTCTTTTACATTGGACATTCACAATATGGTCAATTGGCAGCTGTCAAAAAAGGATAGCCACCGACCAGTATCACATGACCATATCGCGGGCTCATGTGTCAACTCATCAAGGTGACGTGATTTATTTGGAAGTTGTCCGCTGACCAGTTAATTGTGTTACTAGATCGCGATCAATGTTCAATCTCATACTTTCTCTAGTTTGGGAGCGCAGGAAAATTGATAATGCACACATATTGGACATCAATGTTGTGACTAATTGACAGCTGTCAAAATACCGCTGACCAGTAGCACTTGACCATATCAGAGGCTCAGGTGTCGACTCATCGAGGTCAAGTATTTTTTGAAGTTATCCGCTGACAAGTTACCAGTTTTCAAAGGATCGCAGGCTCAAGTTTTTTTTTTTGGTGATATGAAATATGTTGTGTTTATGTGCCGCACAATTAAAATCTTGATTTCAAACTGACCTCGGACGCGAAAATTTAGCCAGCTATTACAGGCAGGGAAGACAGTTGCTTTTGACTTTGCTCACCTTAGTCATGCTTTGGTCACGCTCTACGTCCAATTTTTATGTTCTGATTGGTTAAAATTTGACAGGTGAGTTCATGCGGAAAATTTATGCAGCAACTTGAATCTTGTTTACTCTGTTTACTTTGACAGCTGAAGCTAACAGAGTTTTGTGTCAACTTGTGATGTTTTTAACTGTCTTTTTCCACTGGATGTGCAAAATGAAATTCAGCTGCTATGCTTGAGGAGTTTTATTCAAAAACCCATAAGCTGATCCTAAAAAGCAATTTACGTATAACACTAACTGGATCCTAGATCCGTTCACGCAAGTTAAATCAGCTGAGCAAATGGCAAAAAATCAATTTCAAATGCACATTTTGTGTTTTTCTTTCACGCCGGTGCCAAAATGTAGAAAACGTCCATGAAACCTTTCTAAACAGAAAGATTTCCTTTTAAAAACGTACTTTCTCTGACCGTAGAGTACAGAATGACTAGAGTACCTCAAGTTTCTTAAGAAACCTCGCTGCCTCGGCTGGTTCAAAACAGGCCAAGCGCTCTGATCAGCCGTGAAGAAAACAAATAAGGTTGAATTCCTCGAAAGACAATTTCATAGCGAAAAGCTCTCGTTTGTTCGCAAAAAGGAATCTGAGCACTCTTTTGAGCTTTCTCTTTCCACTTGTGTCTTGTGAAATGCAAAACTTAAGTCTTAAAAACCACCACAGTAATGAATGCGCGCCAGCCATTTTCTTGACGGATGACATATACTTTGCCTAGTCCCTGTACTGCGTTTTCCCAATCCCTCTCGGTAAATTTGTTTCGTATCCGAGCGGGAAACGCCCTCACATTTTTGCATGGACCACGTGGCCCGCAACGCTTTGGCCGCGAGGAAAAATGAGGCCTAGGGACTAGGCTTCTTCCCCAGCCCTTATGTGGTTGCCCATTTGACTTTTGTGTATGTGTGGGGGGGGGGGGGGAGGGGGGGGATTTTTTTTCCCAAACCTCTGGAGTTAGAAATTTTTTCCCTGACATATAACAGTGTAAGATTTTTTTTCAGCATTGTATACGTCATGAGGGAAATTTTTTTCAGTGCAGGATATTATTTTTCCCAGGTATATCCTTGCAAGCTCTTCCCCCTCAAAATCAGTCTACAGGAGATTTTTGATTCTGAAAACACCCATAACCCCCTCTAAAGTCAAATTATCGGCCGCTAAAATCCACCAAACATTGGCTCAGTAGATAGACTCAGATTTGTCAATCATTTCTAAAGCCTTTTGAAACAATAGGGGACAAGACTCTCTAGGGGAGAAGGGAGGAGTTCGTTTCTACTTACCACTAGCCGGAGAGTCCGTACGGTGACGTCATAACCAAATTTTCTCGGATGGATAGTTTACCATTTTCTTTTAAGTATGGAGCTCCACGCTCGCGCGCGCGGAGGCTCCGCTAAAAATTGCGTTTAAATCAGTCGCATTTATACGAAGTTTGTTTGGCCGTTTTTAATGTTATCTAATCAGTACCTGAGGTGTTCTTTGGCTTCTCGCAGACAAATCCTTCTTTTGATGAGCAGTCTTTGTCGTTGATTCTCCAGCCTTTCCAGTACAAATTCCACTTCTCTCCAAACTTCATTTCAGTGCACCAACCATCACCTGAAGGTTCCAAGGGTCCCCATAGCAACGACTGAGCCGGAAACAGTTGTTTTCGAACAGTAATCCAGCGCTCGGTAGTATAAGCCCCGACGAAAAAGTATTCTAGGGCCCCCATATACTCATCGATGAATCGTGAAAGTGCGTGCAGTTTGACGGTATTTCCAAGAACAGCAAGTCTTCCTCCCCGGTTGTGGCACTCGAACATGGCGTCTTTCCAGGTTTCGTAAGATTCTATATGTATTCTAAAACATGATTCGCCCAAATTAAGCCAGCCAGGTGGGCATGCATTTTGTTCTGTAGTTGAAAAAATAAAACAAACAAACAAACAAACAATCGATATACCAGTTTCTGAACAACTTAGAGATGCTTCAGGTTTTACTTGAATAATAATTCATATTTTTTTCATTTTAAGCCGCATATAACTGGATATCTCGTTACTAGCCGGCAGTGGTATTAAGCTCATAGTTAAAAGAAAAATATCCGTCGACGTATAATATTTTGAAAAGATGGATTTTATTATGCCTAAGTATACAGACAACTTAGTATAAGTTCACTTATTAACTTACGGTCTAATGACACATTTGCAAAGAAGTACTCGGTAACGTTAACTGTTTCATGGCAGCAGTTGTGGTATTCCTCCAAGGCAATCCCGTGAGGTAGTTTTTGTCCTCGGTTCAGAAGCAACAACTTTTTGTTATGCGGTTGATATGTCCTTGAGGAAAAGAAGAAGTCTCGAGGGAAGCAACTGAGGTCGTCTAATGAAAGCTCTTGGGTGACGCTTTTTGCACAATGGACAGTGTTTGCTGGGTACACAAAGTACATCACATCAGTGGAACTGTTTCTTGTTTGAAGAGCATGCACTGTAAACTGATAGACCCATCCACTGTGAGCTGGAATTCTGTCCAATTTGAAGTCTGTCGCATCTTCCTTTATGAAGGCGTATAACGACTGCGTAACTGGAAAAAAGGGAAATTGTTACAAATGTCGTTTGAAATTCGTTTTATGAGTTTGATCCATCTTTGAGTGTCAGCTTGTTGTGATGTTTCAAAAATGCAGTGATAAATATCGGGTACATACCAAGTCGTTCACAGGATCCATTACTGAATGTGATGTTATCTATGGCTACATCACTTGTAAAGTAAAGGCCCCTTACTCCCTCAATTGTAATCTATAAAGATTAAACCGTTAAAGTTAGCTACTGGACATATTCTAGTACGCTTATCGGTAACTTATATACTGAATTAGGCTTTTAAAAAATGTTGACGGAAAAACAGTGCAGCAGTATACTGAACCGAGCACCCCACTGTGAGAGTAACTACTAAACCATACTACCTTATTTCTGATTGCGTTAATGCACTTACGACATGTTGCCAAATCAGCAGTGATATCCTGGTTATCAGAATCCTTTTAACAAAAACCTACATTAGTGACGTCAAGCGTTGCACTTAACTGTCATTCAAATTTATTGTAGTAGTAATAACAAGCTTATAACTGAGGAATAACTATAAAATCAAAAAAACATTGTGCCCATCAATTAAAGAAGACTGTACAATCTTGATCTATTTTCAATCGGTTTTCTAACGGTTTTATTGCAAGGTGTTAAAGCACCTGATGTATAATCAAAATAAAGGTAATTCAGAGTGTTCTCCTAGTTTCGTGTATCCTCTCATGTACTCCTGCTTGAGCAAAAATGATCGATAGGAAAACACCTTTTATCTAAAGGCAAGTAAAGGCAGCAGTTTGATTGTCAATCTCTTTTTTTATTTCACTTAAATTTGTTAACAGATTCTGCATCAAGATGGCGCAGGCACAGAAAAAATAGATTAAGTTATAGCCCACTTTCTCAATTCATATCAGTCAGAGGATTACCTGATAGTGAGTAGAAGAATTGAGGAATATAACAGCTTCGAACCATTGATTGGGGTGATTGCCCGTTTTGATCCATTCCACTCTTTCAGTGCCGTTTGTTTTCATGTAGATCACCAAACTTCCCATGAAAGTTCCATGCATATGATACATAAATGACATGCACTTTCCACCTTCCATCATAGGACTTAAAAGCCTCACGTTGTCTCCATGTTGCCGCGGAAAAGATGCTTCAAGATATGCGTACTTTCCAATTCCTTTAGATTTTGGAACAAAATATTTACTGAACTGATGCTTTCGATTACTACATATCCATTTAGTTTAGTTGTTTTTAGAATACCAAGGAATCACAAAATAACGATTCCAGAATTTTTGCGTAATACAGGTTTTACCTATCAACAAACTGAAGACACTGTAGCTGCCTTTAAAAGGCAGTGAAACGTAATGGCGAGTTCGTCTTATTTCTTTCAGCATTATAATTACACACTTTGTTACTTAATTTTGCTGTAGAGAATGTCTCTAAATTACTTTAGTCCAATGAAATGAGTCACTGTTAAAAATAACTATCTTAAACTGAATCGGTCTCCCTTAAAATTAAAATGAACGCGACGAACTGTTAAACTTAATAAAGGAATAGATTGTAAAATAAAAGAAATACCTGAAACATCAGAAAGAGGTCCTGTTCCCCAACTTGGTGTTTGCCCTGACCTTATAGTCCAGTTAAACTTCGCTTTTCCAGAGTTTTCATTTGCCCATCCGCAAAACGTGGAGTTGTCAAAATCGCAGTCTAGCACTTGACACAACGCAAATAAGATCGAAATTAAACCCCAAAAAAGTGAATACTTCGAAATAACTCGCTGTAAACAAGCTGATGCAAACTCCTTTATTCTTATCCAAGGAGGATCGAGCAACATCCCTGCTCAACAAAGTTTTCGACGTCTTTAAGTTTTTACCTTATTTATCCACTTTTTTCGGGCGAGTTGAGTTCTACATATTGTAGAACCAATAAAAGTGAAAAATTTTCTTAAGGCAGAGTTGCAAAGGTTTAAACAACACCTCGCCTTTAGCTTCAAATACACGATATCTCCTTCAAACATCGTGGGTTTTGATTGGTCCTTCATCATAGGAGACAAATAAAAGTTTTAACAAAATGGTGGAAATCATGTTAAAATAGGTCAAAAAATGTCGCATAGCAGCGCGATCTTCAAAGTACTACAATAGGAGTGCTAAGCTCATTCCTCGCGATAGTTTATAATTCTGTCGGAATTTGCAACGAGCGTGACTCCCACGAGGATCGCAAGCCAAGCGTAATATTCTCTTTGCTATAAGTCTATAAAAATATATCGAGTTTGGATGGTGTCCACCTTGACGTCATCCAGAGTGACGTCAAGGTGCATTGTGGGTTTCCAGGCAACCGATAGACTTGCTTTGCGAAGAGTCTTGCCTTGGTCATATTTCAGTTGGTTTAATTTTAGCGTCTGTTTTAGGAGTCGATAAGTGCTTTTTACGACGAATTTCGAAGGCAAAAGTACTTTTAAGAGAAAATGGAAGCGATTTAAGATATAAGCGAAAATCGAGGTAACATAACACTTGTTTTGCTCGCAGACGAGTTTATACCGTATCGGCTTAGTTGGGTATTTGTTCTTTAAATGCGATGAAATGCGTTTAAGTTGGGTTTTTTACCGTCAAAACACCAGTCATTCTCCTGAAAAATATCTTTGAATTCGTGTTTAAAAAGACGCGCCAGTGGAAGTTCTACTGGGAAAGGCTTTAATTCAAATATTATCGCCTCTCTCATAGTATTGCCCCACCTGGTGTAGTGGTAACGAAAACGGCCCGGCGCGTAGAGGGTCCTGAGTTAAATTTCGGGTGGAACCTACTTTTCTTTTTTTCCCTTCTTTTCTTTTTTCTTGTTCTTTTTTTTTTTTTTCTCTCCTTTTTATTTATTTATTTAGTTATTTTTAGTTATTTTAGTTTAGTTTTGTTTCTTTATACAGAGTAAAATTTTTTAAATTTATAAAATTTCTTCCCGATTGCTTTATTTCCATTTCTTCCTACTTCTTGTCCTTGCGCCGAAGTGCTACGCGAGGTCCTGCGATTCACTTATTTCTTGTTTCAGAATAAACACGTCAAACACGGCAGAACACAATTTGCAGCTACATTTCCACAATTTCCTTGAATTCTTGAAAACTATAGAATATGACTTATAATTTTTAGGCTGTCAAAAAAATATCAGGGAAAAAATATCTGGGAAATGCCTCTTGGCTGGGAAGGCAGTCTAAACCAAATAAGATATAGTTTATTATACGTGTTAAGTGCGCTTGCCTTTCAGGAAAAACGGCGAAACTCGCGCAATCTGTTATTTTTAAGTAACCGTAAAATAGGTTTACCTGGTGTAAAAACTCACCTGAGGGTGGATAAGTTGGACGTGCGGAGGATCGGTAAAGCAAAACGTTATAAAGCAAAGAAACAATAATAAGCCAGCTGTTGAACGAAGACATGCTGCTAACTTTTCCTCTTCTTTTTCTGTAGCAAGAACAGTTGAAGAAGTTCTCTCGATTGACAGGTGCCCTTACGAACTGTTGAACGGGATGTGTTCAATGACATGCAAACAGAGACAGTCTTTATTGCATTTCGTCATGATTAGTAATGCAAATGAAGAACCCTCTGTCTGAAATTTTTAATAATTTGGAATACACGCTGTTAGGCATCCGCCGCCAAAATTGTCTAAACAAGCAATATTAGAACTCTGCTAGAAATAGGGTGGCATGAAAACTGTAAGACTTGTTCAAGCTTTCTAAGGGAGGGATGAAGAATGAAATCGAGTTATGGAATAATCATTTTAAATCTACTTAATAGAGCATTATAGTCCAAAATAAATGATACAGTTCATTGAACATAGGAGTTAGTACTGTCTCTACAAATCGGTAACAAATATATTCTAATACAAAAATAAAACAAATGAAAATTACCAGAAGGGTACATCAATAGTGACGTTACTGACGTGTGGCAGCTGAGATGTTTGTTCTGCAAAATTTTGCCAGATTGGCTTCTGCTATGTTAACTTGAATTTACGACAAGGTTCTAATTTTGGCTGTAGCTAGTATTTTTTTTTATTAGAGGTCAAATTATAAAGGTAAGGCTAGCTAGGGACTAGTTATTCGTCTAATATAATGGGTGACAAATTACGCCTCTAGTGTATTAAACGCTCTCTCTACTATGTTAATTTATATTAGACGCGCTTTGTCTAGAAGAAGCCCCCCATGACAATGGATCCAAAAAAATAGGAATTATCAAAAAGGAGCGAAAACATTCAATTTATTTCGCTTCTTGCTTGTTGAAAAAGGATTTGCCATGTTTGCGCATTGCATCTTTTCAATTGTCGAAAGACTAATGATGACAAAACAATGACCCTGAACGAGCCGGCTACTGAAAAAGTAACATGGATTTGTAGAAGGCCTAGACGTATCAATTACAATACCATAATTAGCATACTGACAGAGGAACTTTGTTACACAAACACTTTAGCACGAACAGAGTCACTTTGCACGTTGAGGAATAGTTATTTTAAAGATCCGAATAAAAAGCATCTCTGTGATGAGGCAGTCGAATTTTGTGTGGCATTTTGCAAACACGTGGAACGGCTCAAGAAGGCACGTTGGTGTTGCAATATTGTGTTTATTTAAAAAGCGTTTGTATACGGAAGACGATTTCTGCTTGTGACCATCAATGCGTTTAAGCAGACGGCGTGTATCCCACATGTAGTGATTGCTAATTATTCGAGACGCGAAACTCTTTGAGAGCCATTGTAAGTAATTATTGAGAAACCGGCTCTAGATAAAAGAAAAAAAAAAGGATTTTCCCCGAACAAGTCCCTTCTGGTAAACTATTTTTAAAACAATATTTAAAAGTTCCAACGAGATCCCGGTTTTGCTAAAAAATAGGAAAGTTTGAAATCGGCGTAAACCTTGTCAAAGGCCAGCTGAAAATTATGGAAATAGGACACTTGCACGATGACGATATATATTTGACTACAAATACCAGAATTCATTTCGTTGTTGCTTTGTTATTTAAATTTGTCAATCCCGCTGAGGATTAAAGAACAATAGCCTTAATTTGTTCAAGAAAACAACAAACTCAAGGATTCTGGTAGTTGTAGTAAAATGACGTCATCGTGCAATTGTCCTATTAGGGCATTTTCAAAATGCTGGTATAAAAAAACGAGAGCTTGTCTATATTTCATCTTTTCACGGTTTCAAGCTATATTTTATCTTGATCTTCACTTCCTTTCTATTTCTTCCACCCGAGCAAAGAAAGCAATGCAACGTTTAGTGCTTTGTTAACACCAATTTTTTTAAAGCAAAACAATTTTTCTAAAGCAAAACGTTAAAAAGCAGAGAAACAATAATAAGCCAGCTGTTCAACGAAGACATGCTGCTACCTTTTCCTCTTCTTTTTCTGTGGCATGAATAGTTGATGAAGTTAGTAGTATAGATGGCTACCCTGGGTAGTAACCAATCAGAGCGCAGCAAATTTCGTCTCGACCAATCAGAATCGCGCATTTGGCCCATGTGACTTTTATGACGTCACACCCATTGTTTTAAACCACGTGACCCCTAAGAATAAAGAACACACGCACACAAGAGTTGAATCCACATTCTTGGCATAGTTTTATTGAACCGCGTAGAGCCCTGGTGACAAGTGGGACGTGTGTGACGCCCTAATGACGTCACGCCCATTACAAATCTAATAGCAAATCGAGTTCGTCCCCAATCCTCTGGTAGCCATAGGGATAACTGGATCGGGTGGCAACATCAATAACGCGCTTGTCGAACACCAATCCATACTGCTTTACGCGCGGAACCACTTGAATTTGTTTTTGTTCCAAATCTCGTTGGAAATAATAAGGGTTGGTCAGGTTCAAATTGCGTCGAGAGTCTTGGGGCGAATCCAATTCGGAGAGAATGTTGTCTTTCATGGTCTGAAAATTGAGAATGGAGGATCCACGGACATTGAGCGTGAAACCGCGTACCTTGCATACCACTTTACCCTGTCGTGTCGTGTACCCATAATTCTTGGCACCCCCCGAAACAAACTCAATGATGACGTCACCGTCCAATTCGTCCGTCATGTCCCCCAAAAAATCGCCGGTGGCAATACTGGGTTGACCGGGACGCCACTTGTACACGACACTGTCTGTGTCATAATAGAGGACTTGCTGTTGAAGGGTGTCCAGGGACTCGTAGAGCTTTAATCGAGCATGACAGGTGGTGAAAGCGGCCACAAAAATGTTGGTCTTGGTGCCTTTGACAGCATTGTCTTGGACACTGGTGTAGACGGCTTCCAAAATGTCGTCCGTGCAAAGGCGGAGCGTACTGAGATCGAGGGCAGCATCCGAGATGAGATTGAACAAATGGGCGGGGTCTTGGACAGTCACGGTGGTGGGTTTGTTGATCCGCTCCCCGAATTTGCCCCAGAAGCTGTTCAGCATGAGCTTGGCCGTGGCTTTGCGACCGGGATTTTTGGCAATACTGGCAATGTCCAGTCGGATGCCTTCCCGTTCCTGGTAACGAAGAATGTAGTTGTGTTTTTGCTCGAGGGTCTGACACCAGCCGGGCCACCCTGCCGATTCTTGTTTGATCTTGAGCCACGTGTTCACATAATCAGCAAAAAGACCCGTTTGGCGTTGCTCAGGGGGAAAATGCCAGACTTCGTGAATCTTGATCAGCGTGTACCCCTTTTCGACCGCTTTGACCAATTCGGGTGTGCACCAGGTGCCGCGTAGTGTGCGATCTGTATCAGAATGAGGGCAATAACGGGTTCGGGTCAACATGGATTGGGCCTGCTCGGTCTGAACACAGGCACGGCAGAGAGGAAAGGTGAGCTTGTTGCCGCTACGCACAGGCAGAACAGGATGGAACAAACCAGCAGGGGGAAGAATATCGACGGTGGCTAGACCAAAATAGGAGTCCAGGGACTGGTCGACAGGCTGCGTGATGATCCGCGGATGCCCGATGGGATAGGGACAGTTCTTGTTGACCCATGGGTACAGGGAGGTCACATCCACATAGCGTATTTCCTCACCTTCTCCAGCTACGGCATGCAGAGCCACGGCACCGGTTCGGCCTCCAAAGAAGGCTTGACGGGGTTCTAGGGGTGCCACCAAATCGAAGGAATTCAGGAAATGTTGAACAGCTTCATCCGTGTCCACTAGGTGGTCCCATTCACATTCCCACATTTCGATGACGGTATAGCCTGCTCGGAGCAAAGCCATGCGTTTGGAGAGCGTGGCTTGATAGAGTTCCTCCACAGTTCGATCCGGCGTGGCATAATGTTTGGCTTGCCTGTCAGGATAACAGCGGGGACAACCATGGTAGAGACATCCGTGGAACTCGTAGACGGTGCGAGTCACAGGATCGTAGCCATCGACGAAATGACTGTCGACGCTGGTTCGGACCGACTGTTCGCCGCCATTACGAACGTGACGTATGCGATCAGCACTAGCCCCCTCTTTGGGAAGGAGATGTTCTTGGTAATAGAGCCATTGGAGGGCTTTGAGGGAATGGTTGACTTGGGCCCCTCGCCACCCTCCGAGAGGTTCCACTGCAATGGTGTCAGGGGTCAAATGATGCTTGCGCCAATACAGGTTGCAGGCACTGGCGATGGTAATGCACTTGGCCATAGGATTGAAGCCCGCCTGTTGTTCAAATTCTTGTTGAAAGGCTTCACACCCAGCTTTCAATAGAGCCACATCGGATTTGCAATACTCAATCATTTCTTGTTGGAAATGGAAGGGCACGTTCCGACGGACTTGATCCGCATGCCAACGAGTCAGTTCCTCTTTCTTTTTGGCCATCATGCCGTCAGGATCGTAAAACTCCAAATCGGGGATGCGACCCACATACTGTTGGTGATCGGGGGTATTGAACAAATGGGGAAAGAACCCCTTCTTTAATTCGGTTAAATTGAAGGTACTGGAAAAGGAGGCCAGCGGCATAGGCAAGAAACATAATGAGTCAATGAATTTGATGGGTCCACTTCTGAACGATAGGACTTTGGCTCCCACGGTCAGTTGATCCACGACCTCGCGTTGTTGCTGGTAGAGTTCATGGAGAATGAACATGCCATCAAACCCTTTTAGATTGTGAAACACCACGAGTATCGTTCGCTCGCCCTCACAGTCTGGAACATCCGTGAGATCATCCAAATCACGCAAAAATTGTAGGGCACAGTCCTCGCCGTCCAAGACATGAATGGTGGTGTCTACACTCGACGAATAACATAACAAATTAGCCACAAACACGCCTTCTGCATTCTGCATGGCTTCAAAATCTGCGTAAACAAACAGGGGAGGGGATGGCGCCACCATGCTACCTCCCCCCTCCTCTGTCGGTTCAGTCTCCTCGTGCTCCTCCTCCACAGGCTGAATGTAACACTTGTGGTCCTGGATGGGTACCCATTCTTGACACGCGGGACATTTGGCGTACCCGCACCGGTGACGTTGGTTGCGGACGACCGTGTATTGGGCTTGACACTTGAGACACGTTTTGATGGATTGACATTGGGCACTGACTTCATGATAACGTTTGCATTGACTGCCGTAAAACTTGCGGTAACACAGACTGCAATACTCAGTGGGGCGGGTGCCACGCACATACTCCGGACAATCAAAGCGCCCACACGCGGAGCAGCGTTTCCCTTGACAAGTATGATTGGTTCGATCGTCGGTGTTGAACCCTCGTTCACAGTCCACACAATAATAGGAGCGGTTGACAAACGCAGGAAAGGACGTGCAGCCATCAAAATGATGATTGGATTTGAGTAAACGAATCTGATGAGGGGCAGTGGGGCCTTTGAAGATCAAAAAGAACGGTTTCATCCGGGTCATCACCAAGAGTTGATAGTGAGACCCCAAGGCTTGTTGAAATTGGCGAAGCTCGGGTAGACCACAGGGACCCTCAGCCACACCTGCTTGCTGATGGAGGGCCTGGGCTTGACGTTGCTGCACAGGAAGCCCACGTTTGAGATTCTCCCAGTCGCGAAACCCATCCACGCCTTCATCTTTGTGGCAATGGGCACGCATGGTGACAATGGCACGGGCACAGCATAGGGTATCTCTGTTTCGGATGGTGACAATACATCTCTTTTTCTTATTGACTCGATCCAAACATAAACGTCCCACATTGCGTTGTTTATGTCGACCGGACCCTGGGCCAGGCATGGAGACAAACACGACATCCACTTGGAACCCGCGATCGGGGTTGAAGGCTTCATTGCTGTTTAATTTTCCCGCCAGGGTGGCCAACATCTCATCCAAACGAGCAGTGCGTTGTAAAAATTCCCCCACAGTGAAATTGGCGGTTTGATAGGCGTGGGTAAACCCATGCGCTGTAATGGCAAAGTTCACGAAATGATGGGCGGGTCGCTGTTCACGGCCGAGTTCCGTTTCAATGGCTTGGTGTAATGCTTCCGTGAGTGCCATCCCAATATTATCCCCAGGACCAGGATCCCTCAATTGACGTAATTGCGCGTTAAATTGCGCCCGCTCCACCACGTTCCGCCAGCGGCGTCGTCGACCAATAGGTTGCATGGTAAATTGGAAGAGAGGGCCTCGGGCGGGAGCGGCCCCTCCCAACTGTTCCCACCGGTCATAGGCGCGGTTTAACAGAGCATCCTCGTCCTCATCACTGACATCATACCAGCTGTCCTCCTCCGCCATGACGGAGGAAACCAATTTGAATGTCCCGCGCCAGACGCTGGCTTTTATAGACCTAAAAACACGTGATCACACAAACGGGGATTGGTGGATGTGGCTCAGGTGAGAGTCAGGTGAGAGTCAGGTGAGAGTCAGACGAGAGTCAAGTAAGGGATGGGGAGGGGTTGATTGCACAGGAGGAGGAGGATTGAGGGGGGTGCCCCCCATGGGTACAGATTTTTTCTCAAGTCTCCTCTGAGCCTGGGGTCGAGATCGCTGATTGGCAGAGACCTCTAGATATAAGCCAGCGTCCAGACCAGACGTCAGTTGCCATCGAGACATGCCTAATCGAGATCCAGAGAAAGTGAAGCAAGCGAAACAAAGGTGGTACCTGAAACACCGGGAGAGGATTGTGGCACAGAAACGGGAGAAGCGGGCGGCTCAGAAAAAGCTCAAACCGCCCAAACCGCCCAAACCGCCCCCGACCCCGGAACAGCTTGCCAGAGCCCGAGAGTTGAATCGGTTGGCCTGTAACCGATACCGAGCCACGCACGGAGACCAAGTGCGGGCACTGAACCGCAATTACTATCATCGGCACCGCGACAAGATTGTCCAACAGCAACGGGACCGTCGTGCCCGGGCTCGGGAGACACCTAATCCCTTCCGAAAGTTGCAGGCCTTGGCCGATGAGTGTTCTGCCCGTTTACTGGAGATTGAGCATGGATACGCCAGGATCGCACCGGCCCCCCAGGAAAAAACGGGACCCCGAGAAGAACAAAGTGCAACAAAAACGGTATCGGCAGCGCCTGTATGCGGCTCCGAATGGAATTGAGGAGGTGAAGGCCCTGCACCGACGGCGTTATCACGAACGCATGGCCCGTATGAGGGCCAATGGGTAGTACGAGGCGTTCAAGGCCAAAAAGACCCAAGAGGGCATGCGACGGTACTATAGCATGACGGAGGAACAGCGGGCTGAAGTAAAACGCAAAAACAATCAATGTCAAAAAAACTGGAGGCAGAAAATGAAGGACCAGGGGACGTACGAGGCCTACCTACAGCGAATCAATGCCAAGCGGCGAAAACAAGCAGCCGAGAAAAGAGAAGAGTTGGGTGAGGAAGGGTGGAAGGCTTTACAGAAACAAAGGTACGAGAAGCGGGTGGAAGCCATTCGACGTCGAGAATGGTCTTGGTTGGACGAAGCCTTGGAGCATCCCTTTCCCCTCCCGTGGCTACCCTTGGACTGGGCCGAGTCCGAGCCTGAAGAGGACAAGGTACAAACCCTTCGCACTGAGGCCTTGCAACAAATGGACATGTACTTGTAAGAACAAAAAGTTTAATTAAATCATGGGTATTGTGCCATTGAACATGTTGTCTTGTTTATGACTAAGGGGTTTACATGCCGAATCGGAGTTTGGCTTTCATAATGCGTCTAACAATACGCTCTGTTAAGTTTTTACTGCCAGGGAGTTGATCAATCTTGGCAATCATCTTGCGATCCGCCGCCCATTTGTCTTTCAACGTCTTGGCTTTATCATAATCGATGTCATGGGCTTTGGCAATCCTGTCCAACCGGTTGATGCCGGGATCCCCACGGGCCAATCGTTTCTTTAAATGGGTGCCAGGTCCCATGTACTGATAACCGGGCCAATGAAATTCAATACCGGTCTTGTTAAGGAGGTTTTGCACATCAAATAACTTGCCGCCCCGTTGCGAGCGTCGTCGTCGCCTCGCTCGGGAACGGGATGGAGCACGACGTTTGCGTCCCATGTTAGGGGGTTTTCCACGATTTCCAATCCAAGGCTTTCTTGGCCCAACCAGCGGCTTTCTTTTTGGCGATACCCGCAGCTTTCTTTTTGGCACTGTCCGTGGTTTTTTTGCGAATATCACGTATGACTTTTCTCTTGATGGTGTCCGCACGTTCTTGGGGGGTATCCCACGGTTCTACACCGGTCTTCTCTGAAAAGGGCAACTCGTGCGCCAATTCTTCACTGGTCAACGGAGTCGTGAACTTGAGTTTCTTTTTGGCACTGGGGGTGAACCTTGGTTTAGGCGGGACAGGGGGTTTTCTGGGTCCACCAGTCGGGGTGCCTTGTTTTATACCCTGGGTGGCTTTGACCAATTGCGTGAACCAGGCTTGCATGGGGCCTGCCTCGAAATCATCGTCGCCCGGCGTCGTGGCCCCTGCGGCACTCACACCTCCAGCGGCGGCTCCAAACGGTTGGCGCACTTTTTTGGTCCAATGGCGTAATTGACGGCTGACGGCTTTGAGTTGAGGCCGTTTCCAAGCATCGGGGGCCTCACTGGTCAAGAGGACATGTTGTTTGGCGGCCAAATCCGCGGCTTTGGTCAAGCGGGTATCTTCCACCAATTCTTGTTTGTACTGGTCTCGTAATTGTAAAAAGGCCGGGGCGTTGTCCACCGTGGTGCTCACCATCTCGGGTTCCATGGTGCAACTGAAGGGTCTAGTCTAGCGCATGCAACGTTTATAACATCGGTAGAGTTCCGGCCAGAGGGCACCTCCTTTTTGAGCCATCATAATGGCGCGTCGTCGTTTGACAGAATGAGCGGGTTTGGCCATAGCGCGTAAACTCTGAGCGTGAGGTTTAAGCAACGTAATGGTCTGTCGGGAACGGGGGACCGTGCCACGCAGCGTGTTCATCACCAATTCACTGACCGCATTGATCTGATCCGCATTGGCCATCCGCAACAATTCTTGGCGTTTGTGTTGATTGGCTTCTTGTAAGACACTTTTTAAGAACGGGGCTTGACGTTCCATGCGCCACCCCATGATGAATCTTGAGTTCAGGCAAGGACCAAGGTCTATTTATGGTAAAAATGGCGCCACACCGGCCACACATTTCGCCATGATAATGCCGTTGCATGTGATCTCGACACCGTGCACACAAGGCGGCCTCATACTGGTCGTCCCAATCCAACGCAAACGTGACGGCTTTTCGTTTTTTAGTCACGTTAGCGTCGGCGCGCCCGCCGTTTCTTCTTGAACGCCCCAGGCGAGAGAGCCAATGCCAACATGGGGAGCACGCCTCCGCGTTGCAATCCACGTCGTCGGCGTCGTATTCGAGGGACATAACGATGTCGGCGACCGTTGGGTCCACGGACCATCCTCAATTGGAATCTTATGTCCCACCAAGCATTTCTTTTATAGCCTTTTCAGCGTTTCAAACCCACCCCAACCCGGCATTCGATTAAACATCCGCTGGACCCGTCGTCGATTGGCGGCCATTTGCGCTGCACTGATCTTGCCCACTTTTTTCTTCTTCTTCTTCATGAGGACGGCTGCAGCAACCGCCGCGGGAATGAGAAGCGGAAGAATACCCCCTCGTTGCTTTCGGCGTCGTTTTCGTCGTCGTGGACCACAGTGCATGATGATCTGTCCTACGGAGGACACGCCTCTGGCTTTTTTATACGTTTTTTTTTCACATAAGGGAACAATTAAACGATTCCCCTCCATAGGATTTTCGTTTGCCTGACAGATAATCACGCCAACGTTTATCGGATATTTTCTTGGCTTGCTTTTGTTGATGCTCTCCTAGGGCTTTGGTGATCCCATAGCCGGCTTTGCCAATCCCCACAAGGAGAGCTGGCGAGACACCCCCTACTTGACTCACACGCCGTCGTCGTTTGGCGGGTCGTCCAGTCGTGGTGCGTTTGCGTTTGCGTCTGGGAGCCATCGTATGTCCACAACGGCCGCACATTTTGGGACGGTGGAAGGGAGGTCCCTGTTTTTATACCTTTTTTTCTGTTCACGAAGAACTGCGACCTCGTCCACGGGCTCGGCCCCGTCCACGGGCTCGGCCACGGCCACGGCCCCGTCCTCGGCGTGGTGGTCGGGGTGGACTTGGACTGGAGGTTCGGGTGGACGTGCGGCGCACCGAGGGACGACCCCCCTCTTCATACACGGTAGTCACAGTATTGGTGTGCGTGATGTTGCGAATCCGTCGACCTCGTGCCCGTTCTTGAGCATCTTCATTGAGCAAATCCAACCGTCGTCTTAATCCCCGCCGTCGATCGTCATCATCATCATCACCATCCTCGTCATCGGACGGAGGGGACGAATCGGGGGATGGAGGGGAGGGCACCCTGGGGCGTCGTCGCGGTTGTTTGGCAGCAATGGTAGGACGTCCAGTGGGGGTCGTCACCGTCGAGGTGGTAGTCCTGGTCCCTGCCCCGGCGCTGCGGCGGCTGGTAGAGGGGCGGGAGGGGGCGGTGGTGGTCGTGGCGGTCGTGGCAGGGCGTGTTCGAGTGGACGTGACGGGTCGTGGTCGACTGGTGGTGGTAGTAGTCGTGGTGGGACGAGTTCGGGTGGGGGCAGCCGTGGTGGTGGTGATGGTGGGTGGTGGTGGTGGTGGTGCCGTGGTGGTGGTGGTGGTGGTGGTGGGGGCAGTGCCAGTGCCCGCCACGGGTGGGAGCGTGAACGCATTCACGGCATCGTCTACATTGACCGGGTAGGTCAAATTGAAATCGTCAATGTCTTGCTCCAATTGGGCACGATCCACGGGTCGAGACAATTCGGTCACCATGTCCGTCATGCTGCTGAGATCTCGGAGGACCGACGGGGAACCTACCCCCGCGGGCGAGTGTGTGTCCATGCGAGCGGCTAACTCAGTATGTTGTCCGCCTTCTCTTTGTCGACGGACCCTGGCGAGTTCTCGTTGCAATTCGTTTTCGAACGGCAGGGACATCCGCACGCAAGGTATGGACTTGCGCCTTGCCTTCTCGTGGCGTTAAATGACTCCACAGGCGGTAGCGATCATCCGACGCCGGATGTACATCCAACATCAAATAGCCAAAGGGACGGGCCGTGATGCGTTTAAATAGGCGCAAGACTTGACGCCATCGATCCGGAAAGGCTTGCAATAAAATTGTTCGTATCCCTGTTTGATCCCGGGGGTTTTTGAACGCCACAATGTAATGCGCGTTGCGATTGATGGTCTTGGAAAATTTGCCAGGCGGGAATAAATCTTGCGTCAAATACAGCACCGTGATGTTGCGATGATGCGAATCTTTGGTGAACAAATCCAACACGCGCTTGTCTTGTCCCTCTTCTTCCATCAGGTCGTCCAAGACCAGCACCCCGCCGCGCGTCCGACCAAACCATTGCGTCAAATGACGGGGGTCCGGTAATCCGCGATGAAACTGAATCCCATCCTTTTTTTGCATACGCTCGAATCGGGGTTGCCAGCGATCATAAGCATACACAATCTTGCGGGGTTTGACTTGAAAAACGTTCAGGTACCGTAACCATTGTTCTACCAATTCGCTCTTGCCACTGCCCGACGGGCCCGCGATGATCACACTACTGGGTTGTCGGATCATGATTCCCACGGTCGAGGGTGACGTCGATAATGACCTGTGGCCCCTTTAGCGCCCATACGTTTATACCGTTTGTCCCGTCCCAATTGGTCGCCGATTTTATAGGCTTTGGCCAACACGCTCATGATCCCCCGTCCGTTTTGGCGAAAGCGGGGTCGTCGGGTGGAGGCGCGCTGTCGTCGTCTGCGAGGGGGCATGCCGTCCAATAGTCGCGGTATAAGCGGGGGGACTCGGACTGGATCAATCCTTCCATGGTTTCTCTTAAATACGTTTCGCTCATGCTGTCCATATACTGTTTGAGGGAGACCCAATCTTGGTCTTGCGCCAATTGTCGGGCCATGAGCCAATGATACCCATCCCAGGCATCGATGCCTTGCACCGTGTTGACCCGTTCGATGGGGTGTTCCCACCAATACAAGGTTTCTTCGAGAATGAACGCATCCACCACACGCTGGACATCGGCTCGCGTAATCATGATGAACTACAATGACCACTCGTGGACCACACAGCTCGTTTTTATGGGTTTTTTATTTTCAACATTCACAATGATGACACGTGATAAAGGCCTGGCGGCTCACATTCTTTTGCCCCCCTTCAGGTCGGGCATCGACTTCATCTTGTAATTCCTGTTTGATCACCCGTTTCAACTGCTCGGCCACTTTTTGATCATTCAACACTAAATTGTCGCAACTCCATTGACTTAAAAATTCTTGATACGACCGTCCTTGCGCACGGGCTTTCAAGAAAAATAACGCATAATGGCCACAGGTTTGACTATCCAGGGCTTGCAGGGTCTGGTCACTGCGCGTCAGGTACTTCCATTGACCCCACCATTGGTGCAACTCCGGGTTGGTGTACACGTGCAGGGGTAGCCCATAACTGTCAAAGATCTCGCACTGGTTCTTTTCTGTCCATAGACCCAACCAATGCTGTCCCGGTTCCCCCGCTGGATCGGTGTTGACAATGTAGGCTTGACGGACACTCATGGCGGGGGATCGGGGGAGTTGGTCGGCTGGGTACACCCCATGAAACACGCGTCGTAAGGTGGGATCCTCCAAGGCCAGGGTCTGCAACACCGTGTCACTGAGCGCCACAAACTCCATGACCAATGTCTTTTGACTTCTGAGGCCACTTCATCCGTTGATGTTGTACTTTATACCTCCCAGATGATTGATCTCGTACATGTTTTCATACTCGCTCCATACCAATATGGTAACGTTATGACCCACAGCGGCAGAAAAATCAATCACCAGTCGCGTATTACCCGATTGACGGGGGTTACGGTACTGGGGGTCATCTGCTTTTCCACTGGGCACATTGTTGAACATGAACAATGTGCAGTTCTTGCCTTGTCCCCAATCACTTGGCAGAAGCATAGGGATCTTATCTTCACTGTAAACACCCATGGCTTGTAGAAATCGATCGTAGCCCAGCAGATCTTCATAGGCTTGGTCTCCAGTCAATTGCAGGGTTCTGTAAGGGTATTCTTCTCCATTCAAGGTCTGTCGTACTTGGGTGACACCAAACTTTTCAAAGGCAAAGGGGTATCTGGTGAGGTCTCCATTGAAGGTGTTGGAATGCAATAACCCGACAATCACTCGATCAGGAAATCTTCCCACAAACACATTGTCTTGTTCCCACTGGGTGGTACGTCCATCGAAGGAAAACGTGCGAATTTCGCTTCGCACGACGGGGTAGCGGGCAATCTGTTTGCCCAGCTGTCTTTCTTTCTGCAGTCTAACATACACGCTGGCATTCAGGGTCACTTTTCTCATCAGCAAGGTGACTTTGATGTCGTCATTGTGGATGGCTGGAAATTTCTTGGCATTCAAGGTGCCTTTGTTAGGGGTGCCCATCAGGTAGACAGTATTGGGGTTGAGGAAGAGTTCAAAGTCCATCTGGATATTGGGGACCAACAATTTGCCTGTCTTGAGGGGTGGCAAATGGGGACGAATGATGAAGGTGTGCCAATTCTGGTCTAGCAACCGGCTGGTCAGGGCTCGCAACTCTGTATTGCCACTCCAATTCGCATTGGTGGGGGTATCTGAATTGGCTCCTGTGGCTCCCATGACTGGAATCACATTCAGTCGATTGACCCATCCTTGTGGGGCTAGCTTGGTGGCTCCTTCTTCTCGGTTGTAATTCAGCAGGGTTTCTACGTAGGCTCTGTAATGGTAGGTGTTGCTCTGTTCTGTCATGAGGACGCCATTCATGCTCATGGTAATGTCTCGAAAGATGGTGTGACCGAAATTGTTGACGCAGTAGGTGTTTCTGGAATTGGTGCCATCGGAGTCGGCCAAATTGGCTTTTAATCCTACATAATCAGCCACTGGATCCGTCAGGCGCACTTTGACTTTGAAGCGGAGAGAATTGGTGTCGTAATAATCGTCGGAGCCTGGAATGGAGAAGGTGATGGGTTGGATGCCCGTCAAGGCGGGTTGAAATTCCACCTCCCGAGAGGCTTCGTACCGATAATCCACATCGGGCACGTCAAACAGACTGAGCGACATGATGCGATCTGTCCACATGGTTCAACGGCGTCTCCTTTTTATACCCTGTCGTTGCTTCCTGGCTTTGGCTTGGTTGGCCCACAACACTTTTCGGAGATCCCCTCCTTTCATACGGCGTAGGGCCTGCTGCACCCTCCAGGGTTCGGGGTTGATCCGGGTCGACGTCGAGGGGAACCCCCAAGGATTGTTTCGCCTGCGGGTGAACTTGCCAAAAATCGTGCCCCCTTTCATCTGGCGGCGTTGTTTCACGTGTTTCAGGACCATGGGATCCAATAGGCGAGACGACGTGTGCATCAGGGGATAGCGCGCCATCGTCGACTTACCAAAAATCGTGCCCCCCACTTGATACGGCGAAATGAACCGTCCACGGGCCCGTTGCCGTCGAATGCGATTTTGCGATTTGAGAAAGCCTCCTACACGTACCATTTTTTCACAGTCCAAAGATATCCCGTACGCGTTGCGTGGCTCTTTTATAGGTATTTTGGGCCGTCCGTTTAACCTTGTGTTTGCCAGCCGTCCAAGCCATGGCAGGGGCTTTGCGTTTCAAGCCGCGGCTGAGTTGGGCACTTCGATCAGCCCACGTGGCCGCGGCACTCTTGCCTCGTTGAATATCTTGCAATCCCGCTTGAGCTTGTTGCACGATCAAGGGTCCCGCCAGTTTGATCAAATCTTCGGCCAAGCCTTTCCCCTTTTGCTGGGTGAGCACGGGCGTGTGGTACCGCGTTAAACTGCCTCCGCGCATCTTGAGTCCAGTGTTTTTTGGGCCTTGAAAGGGTGTGGTTGGCTTTTTATAGCTGTTTGAGACCAATGGTCACCAGGGTTTTGCCCGGGGGTAAAGGGGCCAGGGGTCCACTAGTACTGGCAATCTCCACTTCCAAAATATCCAATTGATTTCCTCGTAGCTTGATCCATTGGTGGTGCAAGGGTTCGGCCGTGCTTTCTCCATCCCCGGTTCTCAACAATTGCACTTCCCGCAACAGGGGATACTTGCCACTGCCCACCACGGTGGATTCGACCAGATCTGAATACACCATGACGGTCCGTCTGCGAGTTCCCACGATCTTTTCAAACGAGGCATCCAGGTTGTTCAACCGCCATTCAAACGCCTGGTGCAATCTCACCCACTTCACATTGTCGGCTGTCACGATGAAAAAGGCTCGGCTGGTGAAGTTGACGCCTTCGTACACCTCTCCTTCCCAATTGTAATATTTACGATATTGACTGCCGGCGGGCCCTGTGGTCTCATCATAGGTCTTGACGGGGAGAGAATATTGCATATTCGGACCCAGCACATAGTCGTTCTGGCTGCTTCCAGTCTTGCCCGTCTTTAGGCGCAGAAATCCAAACTTGAGCGCAATGTCCAGGTTGATGTAAAACTCCACCATGTTGACTTGTCTGTTGTTCAACAATTCTTCTTTGGCAATCGCTTCAATCACCAGACCCTCTCCTTTCCAACTCAGTCGAGGCATACCGTGTTTTTTGACAAACACAATGGGTTTTCGGTCGGCTTCTTTGACCAGGGCACCCCATTGATCTTTCATCGCCGTGTACATGATGTAGTTATGCATGGTTTGCATCACGCGTTTCCAAAACTGACTCCCTGTCGACACGATTTGAGTGGGATTCATGACATCTTCCAATTCGATCACACCGGTCACCTTGGGGACCTCTACACTCAAATACCCTGACGTGGATGGGTCGCCCGTGTCTGTCCATTTGCGCACCATTTGCGGATAGGTGTATCGGACCACTTTGGTATGCGGATCCCCCGCGATGATGGCATTGCTCTGGCCTTGATCCGGCACGGTCAGGGACAATAGGGAGGCATGCCAGCCTTCGCCCGGCAAACTCAGGCGTTCGGGCAGACGGACCTTGAAACTGTTGTTGGCATTGTTGGGAAACTCGTTGGTCGGATCACTGATGAGCGTCAAGCGTTTAATCTCACTCATGCTGAGGATGAAGAAGAGGCACGTCCCCCAGGGTGCAGGGTCCTTTTATAGCCATTGGTCCACTTTCTGTTTACTGCGAGGGACGCGTCCCACCAACGAATTGAAGGTCGATTGTTTGGGATGAAAACACACTTGCTGGGCAATGTTGGGAAAAGCCCGGGCCAGTTCCATCAGGGTCATGCAGGTCTTTGGTTTAGGGGGTTTCTTCTTGCGCATGGGTGGATGACGACCAGCGCGTCGGCGTTGTTGTTGTTTTTTCTTGGGTGGGGACCGTAGAGCCCCTCGTTTCTTGGCATACTCCTCCGCTCTATGGTAAGCATTGGCGTAAGCCCATTGCTGTTTGGTGGGACTGGCCAACTTTTCCCACCACGGTTGAGTTTGCCGTTGTTCCGCGGCTTTCTTCTGGATGAATTTTAGCACGTCTGCGTCGGTGGTAGGGGGTGGCGTGTAACTGGCCCGTGGACGGCTGGAATCCGCCAGGACTTCATCGAGAAACCGTACCCGCTTTTTTCTTTTTCGAGGCGTTATTTTGACGCGGACCATGTTGCGCGGGAATCCAACTATCGTACTTGGCCGGCCACCCTTTCCACCGGACCAAGATTTGACGTCCTTGGCGTTTCAAGACTTTTTCGATTCGAAACAACGAGTCGTCCGACACTTGGACTTTTTGGACATCGGGTTCGTAAAACGTGCCTTTTATAGGGGTGCCGTCCCATTCACTGAGCTGATAGGTGACCACGGGATGACGACGCACATGCGTGACCACAAACACTTCTTCCGTCCAGCCCGGCAAATACCCTTTTTTGAAGGGACGATGTTTCTTGTTGAGACGCACCCGATCCCCTACGCGACATTTGGGTGGGGGGATCTTGGGCTTCAACCGTGCTCCATAGAGTCGATCCCATACCTCGGACTCGTTTCGAAAAGTGACTTGATGCGGTGCCAACCCAATACTGCGATGATAGGCGTGATTGTACGTATGGATCAAAGGTTGCAACACATCCACGTACCGTAACGTATTGTGCGCGGTAAAATACCGGTACATCCGTTGTTTCAAGGTGCGATGCCATCGTTCCACCACCGAGGCCTTGCTATCCCCATACGTGTAAAAATGATGCCAACCGTGTTTCTTGAACCAGGCTTGGACCTTTCGATTCAAAAATTCTTGGCCTTGATCCGTTTGCACACGGAGGGGTCGTCGTGGTGAGGCCCGTCGGCGTATTGCTTCCAATCCTCGGATCATTTCGGTGGCACTCTTCGATTTGATGGGCACGGCCCAGGCATACTTGGACAGGACATCGATCACGGTCAACAAATATTTGTGGCCTTTGTTCCACCGACTGAGTTTTTGCATGTCCACTAAATCCATCTGCCATTGTTCGTCTCGGCCAAAGACCAAGGTGGGGGTGGTGGGAAATCGGGTCCGTCGGGGTTTGTGGAGCGTATAGCTCAACACGGATTGAAGAATCTGTTGCGCTTGCGGGGTTTTCAATTTATGAGCTCGGGCAAAGGGTTGGACCCCACCCAAGGCTCCAGGTGCTTGGGGATCTTCGTAAGCGCGTGGTAACGACATCAAGACACTGACACAGGATTCGAGCCAATTTCTGTCTTTAATAGTTTTTTCACCTACATGTTTTTTCAATACAAACACGAGCTCCCAAAGTTCTTATGCAAATGGCGCCTTCTCTCAAATGCTCGCTCTTGGGCTTGGACAGACTCGCCAAACTGTTTCATCCATGGATCATACTTGATCTTTTCTATCACGGGGTCTGGCCTCTCGCCATAACGCCTTTCTACCGTGTGCATGCCCCAGGGTCTCTCCTTCTCGGGGTCTTTCAAAAGAGGGACAGGACCATCCCTGACCCATCGTCTCAGGGTCGGTTGCGCTTGCTCTCGGGGACACCATAGAGGACCATGGAGCCATTGAAAGTAGCCACAGGGTTTGGCATGGGTGAGAAAGCTCCCACAACTGAAAAACACTTTGTTGTAATTCTTGGCGGTGCGACTCAATTTCATCTTGGGAACCAACCCACACTTGCACTTCAATTCTCCATATTTCACTCGGGCATGGACTTGAGGATGCGTGTCTTCTTTCAATTTCTCCAGCATCACCTCCCGCGTGTCTTCAAACAAATAGACCGGACACCCTTCTTGGGGACACTTGAACCTTAAGGGACCAAAATTGGATTGGGGGTTGACGCATTCCAGGAATCGCTGGGGATGAAACGGGCATGTTTCATACAGGAGTTGGTTGAACTGGGTGTCCATCTGATCCAGGTCCTGGATGTCCCATTCCCCTACTTCCGTCGCTGGATCCGAGTGAAACGTCCCTTCCTCTACACATTCTTCCTTATAGTCTTTCAGGGTGCCCTCCATCAACTCGTTCACGGATTGATCTGTAGGGGAGGGTGTAGGGGGTGGCAGTGGGTTCTCGGCTTTAGGCAAGGCGTTGAGAGCGATCACCAGTTCACTGGTAGGGGGTTGTTTGGCTTTCATCTCTAGGAGTTCCGCTCGGGACAACCCAAGCTCGGCCATCTCCAGATCATGATCCGCTTTCATCTGTAGGGCTCGCGCTTGGGCTTCCTCTTCTTGTTTTTGTTTCTTACTCACGCGACGTCGTTTGCGTCCCGAAGGCACCGCGACAGGTTGAGTGGCTTGACGATCCATCCTCCCTCGACTGAAAGAATGACTTTAAGGGAGCGTCTTGCCGGCCTTTTATAGCCCCTCCTCCTGCCACTCGTGATGCATCTCGTGATGCTCATACGATCTTGTCTCCACCAATCCGGACTCGTCCTGGGGTCTCGTGAGTGTGGTGTGATCCATGAGTCCACCAATCAGGCACCACCCGAGTGGCTATAAAACCAGCGAGGTGTCAAACAACCCCTCTCATTCGTGGCAGTCCCATTGAAACGGTAAGCATGGCGCTCCATGAAGTGGGTCTCTTGGTGTTCAGTCAGGGGTTTGCCCTCTCCCGAGACGAGTACATTATTCGAGAACTGGCTTTTTGCGATTGGACGGGACATCATCATGGATTGTTCAAATACCTGTTACCCTCAGGCGTGTCGTACCATCAATTATATGACGAACCCCGAACCCGAGTGGATCGTCAGACCCAGACCGTGCATGGCTTGCCCTTCGAACCGTACACCGCGTACAATCGCCAAGACTTTCATCCCTACGAGCAAATGCGAGACGATATCACCCGTTGGTGTCAACAGCATCTCACCTCCCAGCGGCAACGAATAGGAGTGTTCACGCGCAATGAACTGACTAAATTGTTGCAAGAACCCCCATTGGCTTACCCCCTCGTGGTCTTGGAAGAGCAGGGGTGTGGGGACTTGGCCAATCTCCCTATTGCCACCGCCAATGTCATGGCGCATAACGATCATGGACGCAATTGGTGCATGGATCATTCTCATGGAGCCCGTGGGAGTGGCGTCTGGCACAATCATTGCGCCCACGTGCGGGTCTGTCAAATGAGTGGATGGCTCCGTCGCCAGACCCATGTCCTACCCACCCTCTCGCAAGTCAATGCCCAACGCGTGTTGTGGCAAAAACGGTGTGATCGATTATTAGACTATCTGTTATGCAACCATTGTACCGAGGAAAAAGACCAGGCGTTTGCCAATGGTCAAGGACTGGATTGGATCCCGGATAATTGCCGTGATTGTCGTAGCGTCTTACATGTCTTTGAACAATCTGTGACCCAACGGGAATGGGATGTACCCCTGATGTACGCCGATGATGAACCGCATACCATGTGGGCTTGGACGCCCATCCCTCGTCATAAACACTGACTTTTTTTTCATTTTTTTCAGACCATGCTCATTTACACAGGCGGTGCTAAAGGCGTGGACACGCATGTGGAGCGATTATGTCACTTGTATGGTCATACCTGTGTGGTCTTTATCCCACCCTGTCACCCTCGATCCAAGTCCCTCGCGCCCTTGACCCAGTCCCAGTTGGATGCGGCTACACCAACCGTCACCCAGGTGGCATTTCGATTGGGTCGACAAATTCATCATCCCATCAGCCTCCAGTATATTCAACGCAATTATCACGTGATCCAGCCTGCGTCCCTCGTTCTCGCGTTGGGTCATTTTGACGAACTCGGCAAGCATTTGTTAGGAGGTACAGGATGGGGTGTGGTCATGGCCCAGCTTTTAGGCAAACCCCTCTATGTATTTGATGTGGACAAGGAACAATGGTGTTGGTGGAATCCCACCTCCCAAGAGTATCAAGTCTGTGACGGCATGACGGAGGAACAAATCGCCTTACCCACCCTCCAAGACAAGACGGCCATTATCGGCACCCGAGAAGAAGACCCCGTCCTCTACCCCACCCTGGAAGCTTTATTCAAACGTCAATAAAACACTGTTTATTAGAACCAATCAACTGTTGTTTTTTATTGAACATCAATGAGAATATGATCCATGGCTTCCATGACCTGGTGAATCAGATCGAGTCTCTCCATGACTTTATCCAGGGTATCATAACTGCGTTTTCTCCGACCAATCATGACGGGGAGTTGACCCACAGGCGTCTCAGGGATCCGATCTTTGAGTTGATCAATTAGAAAAGCAATGCCCTCGTTCATCAGATTGTCCAGGTTCGGTCGTGCGTGGGACATTTCCGCCATCATACCGATCTGAAACCAAAAAAAAACGTTTTTTCTCAGCCACTGGTTCCTAAAAAAAAAGACATGGGTCTTTTAAAAAATCACTCACTGACAACCGGTGATCCAATATGCGATGGCAATGGTGGCAGCGGTTGGTCTTGGGAGCGCGCAAACGCACCACCACTTGGTTCCAGTACCGATCTTGACCCAGGGTTTTGGACCACCCTGTCATGCTGCAAATGGGCAATCCCTTAAACTCCTGCACCACCTTCTTTCGTTTGTCCATGGTGTAAAAACACTCCACCCAAAACATGATCTTGATTTGAACTTCTAAGGGCAGCACATGACCAAACGGTTTGTTTCTGGGGTCGACTAACCCTCGGCCGTCCATGATGATAACAGCGTCAAGCCAGGAATGAGGTCTCTCTGTATGGTTCTCTCTTATTCATGGACTCCTTGGACCAATCCCCACCTCGCGCCAGGACTTGGGGTCCACCCAAAAAAGTGTACCCATGGGGGGTACCCCCTAGAGTCTCCTCTCATGGTCAATCATCCCATGTGATCTCGCTCCACCAATCAGCGCCTCTCATGGAGTCTCTAAATCACGTTGCGCGCTCTGTGTGAGTTCATTCCAGTTTGATCAGTGTTGCTGATTCAAGATGGTGAGCTCCTTACAATCCATTGTGTTGTTCTCGGTGCCGATTGCGGTTTTGATCGACATGTTAAAGATCCTGCACCACCTACCGATGGGCCACGAGTTGTTCCGCGCCTTATTCCGTCGCTGCACGCATGAGGAGTTGAGAGCGTGGGCCAGAACGTTCCCGTGGGACCACCCAATCGCCCGGAAATTGGATCACGAGGTGCATCGACGCCGTATGGCTGGTGAGTGTCATGGCTTTTCATTTTTTGGGGGTGTGGGTCCCTTTTTTTTCCTTATACCTTTTTTGATTTTTTATAGAGGTATTCAAGGGGGTTGAGTTTTTACGATCCGTGCTGTGGCCTGTTCACTTATGTCTTTGCCCTCGACGTGCCAGACTCAATTGGGCCGCACGGTTCTGGGTTCCAACCTGTTTGTGTTCATTTTCTTGTCAGACTCATGGGACTTTGTAGAGAACCAGCCCGTTTGCCACATATACCAGTGGGTTGCTCATCCCACCCCCGGCGGAGTATGCAATCATTGCGAGCGAATGATGGATGGCTTTCGATTGGACGATTTGATTGCAGGCCTCAGGGTGGGGTCCCTCACTGAAGATGAAATTGTGGACTATGTACAGAGTGGGGACCCTAACCATCGCGATTGGGATGACTGGCCATTGCGCATGACTTTTAGAATTAATTCGTTTTTACGGGAGCAGGGTGATGTGGGTGAACCGGATTTGGCGGCTCTTGGGTTTTTAGACGATTAATTTTAATTTTTAAAACATTTTTTCAGGCACGCATTGCCTTCTACGTGATCATATGCAGTGGATTCCGAGTGTGCGCTCTTTACACTCCAATTTTTTCCGAATCCTGATTCGTCCATTTTTCACCTCTTTGTAGGTTTTCATTTTACACTAAAACAATATGGTGGATGGGTACGACCCCTTCAATTAAGTTGTCAATATAGTACGGTCAAATGTGTAATTCAACTTCATGAAATATTTCAGATGTGATTGAAGTCATTAACCAATGGGGGTGGATCCTTCCCTTGCAACACCATTGCCATATTCATAGTGTTCAACATCTCATTCTCTTTTGTAATCAAAATGATGAATTTTAGATTTGC
Organism: Porites cylindrica; assembly: GCA_964035525.1. Lineage (NCBI taxonomy): Eukaryota > Metazoa > Cnidaria > Anthozoa > Scleractinia > Poritidae > Porites > Porites cylindrica. The sequence continues at coordinate 67,571,119 of OZ037775.1, forward strand.
GTAGGCATATCAAGAACAGCCGCTGGTTCCGAGACCGCCTTGCTTTTCTACTCCTAAAGACAGAGCATTATTATTAATTTTTTTCGTAGATTCGCTTGCCATTCTCAGCACCCACAGGGTTCATGGTACTTCTGCTGTCTGGTGTTTCCTCGGTAGTATCGTGCAGTGGTACACTGGACCAGGGGTCCCTCTTCCACCGTATCCAAGACCCATCAAATTACTCTGTTGTCGTTGTTTTTTGAATTTTCGTCAAGCGCGCGATTTACATCATCCCTGTTATTGGTGTGAGATGATGCAAGAGATGGGTTATCCACCCCGTTCTTAAAAAACCTATTTTTTCTTTTCAGATACTCGTTTTGTTATACGAGCTATTTATATCCCTTGCCTTTTTCAGCCACTTCCCAGATAATAGAGAATCACACCCGATATTACCACGCTTATCTGATGAAGCAGCTTTATTTCGTCTGCAAACGTTGTTGGACGTATTCACGTCACGTGAATACCCTCCATGAACCCTGTTGGGGATGTCACATTTTAGAAAGTACAGGATGGGAATTTTGAACACACGGCAGGGGGAGGTCTGCATGGTGGCGCCACCCCTGCTGGATGTTCAGTCTACAATTTTCATTTTCCTTCAGATTCCCATTGGATTATACAAGATATCATGATTTTTCGAAGCTGGCCCATCCCTCATAAACTATGTATTGTGAATCATCAAGGATGGTCCAGCTTACTTCATTTGTTCAAACTCAAACGTTGATTTATTTTTCTTTCATTAGTTTGTCATTGGTTCCTAGATCATCAAACTAAGATATTGATTTTTTATTAGCATGTCATTGGATCCTCTATCATTTTGACTATAATCAAGACTGGATTTTAATAGAGTATTATTGCAAACAAACATTTCAAGGGCGTGACACCACCAGGGTGTCACACACGTCCCATGTGTAATAAAGGCCTGTTTCTTTATCTTTCCAGTCAATCATTGGACCCTAAACCACCGTCTTGTGCGTGCCAATGGTCGACTGTTTCTCATTCAGTTTGCTTCTTGGATCTAACCACCCCTCCTCTGATTCATTTCAGCCATCTTTGCCACGATTAAAATCCATTTCATCAAACCGTGGTCATTCACAGGATTCAACCATTACATTCCATGGCCGCATCCATTGCACATGACTCTTTCCTCCAGGAAGCAAACACCTTATATTCATTTTGCCTATTAATGTGAAGGGCGTGACGTCACTAGGGCGTCACACACGTCCCACTTGTCACCAGGGCTCTATTCGCGATGTGTTCATTAAAAAAGTAGATGTTGACCTCTATAGAGTGTGTTTTTCTTGACTTTTGGGATGCGAGGGGTCTGGGACTACTTTTCATGGTTTGCGCATGCGCAGTAGGTGTACACGAAAATAGGCTCATAGGAACGCGGGGGACCTGGGGAGTCGTCTGGGGGTCTGCGCATGTGCCCACGATCCCATTCACGTGACTGCGCAGGGCAAACGCTTGGACCCCATCTGCGCATGCGTCCATCTACCAGGCTCTATTCTCAATAAAACTATGCTAAGAATGTGGATTCAACTCTTGTGTGCGTGTGTTCTTTATTCCTAGGGGTCACGTGGGTTAAAACAATGGGTGTGACGTCATAAAAGTCACATGGGCCAAATGCGCGATTCTGATTGGTCGAGACGAAATTTGCTGCGCTCTGATTGGTTACTACCCAGGGTAGCCATCTATACTACTGAAGTTCTTTCGATTGACAGGTACCCTTACGAACTACTGTTAAACGGATTGCTTTCACTGACATGTAAACAGATACAGTCTTTATTGCATTTCGTCACGATTAGTAATGCAAATAAAGAACCCTCTGTCAGAAATTTTTAATAATTTGGAATACACGCTGTTAGACTTCCGCCGCCAAAATTGTCTAAACAAGCAATATTAGAACTCTGCTAGAAATAGGGTGGCATGAAAACTATAAGACTTGTTCAAGCTTTCTAAGGGAGGGATGAAGAATGAAATCAAGTTGTGGAATAATCATTTTAAATCTACTTAACAGAGCATTATAGTCCAAAATAAATTATACAGTTTATTGAACATAGGAGTTAGTATTGTCTCTACAAATCGGTAACAAATATATTCTAATACAAAAATAAAACAAATGAAAATTACCAGAAAGGTGCATCAATAGTGACGTTACTGACGTGTGGCAGTTGAGATGATTTGTTCTGCAAAATTTTGCCATATTGCCCGTTTGATATGTTAACTTAAATTTACGACAAGGTTCTTTTTGGCTGTAGTATTTTTTTTGATTAGAGGTCAAATTATAAGGGTAAGGCTATATAGCTAGGGACTAGTCACTCGTTTAATATCATGGGTGACAAATTACGCCTCTTGTGTAATGAACGCCCTCTCTACGATGTTCATTTTGCATTAGACGCCCCTTGTCTAGCTAATAGCTGCCACCCCCCCCTCCCCCCATGACAGTTAATGCAAAAAAAAAAACAAGGAATTAGCAAAAAGGAGCGAAATCATTCAATTTATTTTGTTTCTTGCTTGTTGAAAAGGGGTTTGCTATGTTTGCGCATTGCATCTTTTTAATGTCGAAAGACTATCGATGATAACACAATGACCCTGAACGTGCGACATGAAAGAGCGACATGGAATTGTAGAAGGCCTAGACGTATCAATTACAATACCATAATTAGCATACTGACAAAGAAAATTCTTTACACAAATACTTAAGCACGAACAGAGTCAGTTTGTAGGTTGTGGGATAGTTATTCTAATGATCCGAATAAAGAACACCTCTGTGATGAGGCAGTCGAATTTTGTGTAGCATTTCGCAAACACGTCAAACTGCTCAAGAAGGCAGGTGGGTGTTGCGGTATAATTGTGTTTATTTGAAAACTGTTTGTATACGGAAGAAGATTTCTGCTTGTGACCATCAATGCGTTCAAGCAGATGGCGTGTATCCCGCATGTAATATTGCTAATTATTCGAGACCCGAAACTCTTTGAGAGCCGTTGTCATCCAGCGCCAGATAAAAAAAAAATCGATTTTCACGGAACAAGTCCCTCTAATTTGGTAAACCATTTTTAAAACAACCTTTAAAAGTTCCAACGAGATCCCGTTTTTGCGACAAAATAGGAAAGTTTAAAATCGGCGTAATCCTTGTCAAAGGCCGGATGGAAATTATGGAAATTAGGGCATTTTCAAAACGCTGGTATGAAAAAACGAGAGCTTGTCACCTCACTCTATATTTCATCTTTTCACGGTTTCGAGCTATATTTTATCTTGATCTTCACTTCCTTTCTATTTCTTCCACCCGAGCAAAGGAAGCAATGCAACGTTTCGTGCGGTAAAACTGGCTGTGTCGAGTGACTATGCGCGAAGTAGCAAGAAGCTGACGTCGGAGATTTTCACGGCAATATAAATCGTTGACAGAGTCAGATTTCCACCTGCCGTGGTTTTTAATGACGTGATCGGGAACTCCGCTATTAAGCGCAGCCGAAGCGCCCCCTATCCTAAGCGAGTGCAAACCTATACCCGACGTATCAACACCGATGGCCCGAAACTTAGCCAAAACGACTTCCCTCGCTCTGGTGTAAGACAAACTCGTACCGGAACGAAGGGAATAACCCTTAGAGGAGGAAAAACTAAGGTTTTGAAAAACAAACTCAACCGAATCAAGATAACGCCTAGCCAGAGCGGCATAACGGAGCAGCATAGCGCAGGGGCATGCGGGGGTACCAGTACTAGCGATAACTAAAGTACACCCTTTACCCAATTGATCAACTTTGCTTTTGGAAACGTAGAGCTCAATATGATCTTGAAAGAAAGAAATGTCAGACCACCTAAGACGACTTAACTCGTCAAAGCGCAAAAAACCAGCAAAAGCAAGCAAACAAAAACAAACGTCCCTGATATCCCCGAGGGATGCTGAGGGCGTAGCAAATCTATTAACTAACGCGACTAAATGCTCAGGCAAAATGGGTACCCTATTCAACTTAGACGGTTTCGAAGCAACGCGCTTACAACCTTCAAGAATAGCCAGAAGAAAAGCTGATTTACAAGGATTCGAGACCCCGCAAGCATTATGAAAAAGGCTTATACTGTAGAACGCCTGCTGAATGGAGGAATATGAAGACCCTGATTGAACTAACGAAATTAAATACAAGGCTACGTGTTCCTCTTGAGCCGGGAAGTAAATAACCTCGGGGAAACCACTGGCCCAAGATTTCCAATGCTTGAAACAACCGTGGTTGGTCTTGAACGTGCTAGGAGCCTTGCTGTGGACAAGAACCGCTGGAATGTGCGTACGCAGGCTCTCCAAAGCCGGATGGTGAACGCGTGATACCCTGGAACTTGTAAACAAATAAAGGAAAAAATAAGGCATAAGAGAAATGGGGAAAAAAGGTAGACGTGGAATTCCGATTGCAATTTATTAAACGTGGACAGCCAATAACACGTTCATACTAAGTATAGGCAATAACAACAATATGAGGAGAAAACAAAAAACCCTAAGATTCGTACAACGTTGCCAACAAAGGCCATAGGTTAACAAAAAATAAGCAAACACGCTTTAGAGCGACCGTCAATAAGGCACTAGCCTGTAAAAAACTATGAAAAAACGAACCGGAATAAACCGAAAAAAGGACACGCGCTATAAAGCGCTAAATATCGCACGTGAACCGCTATAAAGCGACAAGGGTCACACACGAACCGCTATAAAGCGCTAAACAACGTACGTGAACCGCTATAAAGCAACGAGAGTCGTCCGTGAACCCTAAAACGCGCTACATGGAATAGCGCGAAAAGCTCTGCAATAAAGTACCAATGCCTGAATAACGGCTCTAAACAGGCGAGCTGGCGTCCAAATAAATAACAAGTACAGGAGCGCGAAAACCGAAAGCGCTAAAAATAGTAGGGAACCCCAGGTGGGAATCGTCAAAAATACCTGACGGGTCAGAAAATTCTATGATTCGGGAAACCGAATCCCGGGGGTGACCTAGAGGAAAGAGGTAAGGCCAAAAACTAGCAGAAGGCCATTTGGGGGCGATAAGCGTACCGCGCGCGCGAGACGTTTCCAAATGCGCTAACGTACGCGCGACAAGAAAGACTGGAGGAACCAAATAGTTGTTAACGCCGTCCCAACTGGCACTAAAAGCGTCCACGCCTTCGCAACCGGGACACCAGAACTTAGAGTAAAAACGCTCGCACTTAGCGGAAAGAGAGGATGCGAAACGATCGACGTCAAAAGGACCAAAAATACTGCTAACATGTTGGAAGAAAATAGTGGAAACAACCCAATCATCATAATCAACAACGCGACTGACCGAATCCGCGTAAGAGTTGAGTGAGCGTGGGATCCACTCAACTTCAAGTGAAATATCATGTGCGGCACAATAGGCGAAAATTTCGAGAGCTAAAGCATGCAAACGAAGGCTGTTGCTGCCCTTGGCGGAAATAGACGCCGCATTCTTACTATCCGTAAAGACCTTGACCACTTTGCCCGTAAGGGAAACGCGAAACGATTTCAGGCCGTAAAGAATGGCTAACAATTCCCTGGCGTTACTATCTAAACCGGACTCCAAAGAGGAAAACGCTTGAAAGAAAAGATCGAACTTCTTGCTATCAACGCGGAAGGCACACCCACCGCAGGCGAAACTGCTGGCGTCGGAATACACGAGAGTCACGGGAAGCGAATATCTGGTGAGAGACCTCCCATTGAGTCTGGCACAGTTAGAGAGCTAGAAATCAATTTCCTGAAGACATTCGGAGAAAAACTGATAGGACCTAAGATCCAAAGGACAATCCCACTCGCTATGAAGTTTGACGAATGATTGGAGGAATCTGGACATAAGGAGTGTAATGTTGCCATAACCAGGGGTGAGGGAAATAATTTGCCCTGTAACAGAGGCAACCGCGCGTGGGGTAACGGAGCGAGACCCAGATTTTAGTGATAGGAGTGCCCTAAGCAACTTGACAATGCGGCGGTGAGGAATAAATATGCGGCCACGCAAAAGATCCCACACAATGCCCAACCATTCCAAAACCTGGGTAGGAACCCAAATAGATTTCTCCTCATTGGCGACCACGCCCGCGTTGGCCAAATCGGATCTAACAGCCGAAGCAGTACTCTGAGCTACCGAAAAATCATGGAGGCATCCGGCGCCGTCGTCTAAATACAAGACCAAGGGTATGCCCCGGGAGCGCCAATCCTTAACTAACGGCCTAAAAACCTTAGTGAACACGTAAGGCGCTGACGAGAGACCGAACGGGAGCACGGCGAAAACAAAAAACCTGGGCTCTACAGAGCTACCGAGGAGCCACTGAAAGCCTAAAAATGTTTGAGATTCCTCATGATTGTTACATGATGATACCAAGACTTCATATCGAATTTAAACATATAACCTGGCGAGTGTACATAATTAAGAAAAGTCCTACTATCCTCCATTTTAAACTTAACTTTAGGAATAAACTTATTGACGTGACGGAGGTCGAGAATAAGGCGGCGCTTTCCCACAGAGTTAACGGATACCGTTAAAGGATTGACAACCGTGGGAGGCGTAAAAACTTCAATAACGGAACCCGAAAGAAGCAGATCAGAAATAGCACTGTCAACAAAACTGGCGTGATCTAAGGCAGACCTATTGTTACAGAAAAAAGCTCCAGGAGGCCATGAAATAAAAGGAATGCGATAACCGAAACGGATGATGTAAAGAACCCAAGGGGAGGAACCGATACTAACCCAAAAATCAACCTTGCTCCTGAGCCTTCTCCTTATAAACTATGGGCGCTGACCACTGCTTATACTCAAAACCACGAGAGGACAAACATTGTTCGTATTCAGAGTCGAAACAGTACTTATCTTGTGAGAGTAAGTCAGCAAACTCCTCCTCCACACGGGCGTTGACATCACCCGCCTTCGAGCCAGAATGCGAAGCTGAATTGTGCACGCCTAGAGCGCCGGAAGCCTCCTGCTGTAAAGACGCCATAAAAGAATTTCCAGGGACGGTTAACGGCGCCTGTGGAACTAGCTGGCAGCTGGCTGGATGAACAGCCGACGTGAAACCTTGCGAGACGGACCGGGCACTC
>OZ037775.1:67583216-67598216 GCA_964035525.1 Porites cylindrica
GCTTCTGAGGGAGGAATCGCATGCGTCGGAGTAGACTTAACTTGGATGCGAAGGACTTCGCTACATTTGCAGCATGATCTGACCACGACAACTTGTTATCAACTTGTACTCCGAGGAGTCTTTCTGAGGTTGTCCACTTTATGATGTTGTTGCCAAGGCGCAGAGCTTGGATAGGGCCAGTAAATGTTGATTTGCGCTGCATGATCATTGCTTTGCATTTCTCTGGGTGTGGTACCATCGAATTTCTGTCGCACCATTCCTGGAGTTCAGCTAGAACATTGTTTAATGAGTTTGTTAGCAAATCCATCGTTTCTGCAATACAGTATATTGTTGTGTCGTCTGCATACAGGTAAGTTTCCGCAGAGCGTAGTGATTTTGGGAGGTCGTTTGTGAAGAGGGAGAATAACGTGGGTCCGAGGACCGACCCTTGAGGCACTCCGTGAGCTATAATGTGTGTATCGGAGTCGGATCCGTTGATTCTGACGAATTGTCTTCGTTCTGTTAGGTAGTTCTTTAACCACAGCCAGACATCTCCTCTGATTCCAAGGTCGTTCAGCTTTTGTAGCAATATATTGTGCGACACTGTGTCGAAAGCTTTGGTGAAATCCACAAACAGTATTCCCACAAAAAGCTTTCTTTCTACTGCTTCTCTCCACCTCTCAGTTAGGTGTATTAATAACTGTTCTGTTGACTTTCCCTTTCTATAAGCCCATTGTCTGTTATCGAGTAAATTTTGCGTAACCACGTGATTAGTGATATTACTTGCGATGCAGGATTCCATTAATTTACTTGGTATACTGAGCATAGACAGTGGTCTGTAACATGTTCTGTCTTCCTCTCGTCCTTTTTTGAACGCTGCACTGACTCTGGCTATTTTCCACTGGTCTGGTGGCTTGCAGGCTTCAACACTCTGTTTAAACACGCTCGTGAGAGATGGGGCAATAGACATTCCTGCATACTTTAAAAGACGCGCAGATACGCCATCTGGCCCCGTGGCTTTCTTCACTTTTAACTTACAGATCTTTTCCTCGATTTCCTTCTGACTGATCGTGATGCTGGTCATAATCGGCATGTCCACATTCTCACCGCTATGGGCGTGTAATGGCTGAATTTCATCGGCGGGGCCAATCAATTTTTCAGCAATTGTGCAGAAATAATCGTTTAACATGGTTGCCTTTTCAGTGTCATCTGTTGTAAGGGTTCCATCGTCCTTCTTTAATTGGTGGGCTTGTCTGTTTACTTTTGTTGTTCCTGATGTCTTTTTCAGTAGTTTCCAGTAAGCAGCAGCGGATTTTACTTCATCGAATAGATTGGAGTAATAATCGGCTTTGGCTAGAAAACCCTTCTAGGCGAAAATGTAGGCTACAAATGGATTGTCATTAACAAACGTGTTTCTGTCGACTATTTCCTCCAAAGCTGAGTGACCTGTGTGTTTCAACATAACTTGTTTTATTTTTTCTCTTAGAGACCGGAGATGTTTGATCAGTCAGGTGTTATTGAATTCGGCCTTAGCGATCACCAAATGATCTATACATTCTTGAAACCCAACGTTAAGAATCATCCAGCAAAAGTCATATCTTTCCGAAGTACGTATACCAAACACTCAAGTCTTGGACCCTGAAAGCGCTGAGAGCTGACGTTAGTAGTCGGATGCGTACGTTAGAGTTTGATACTTGTGAGAGTACACAGGAACAGTATAATCGATGGCACAACACGCTCACCGAAGTTTTGGACAGGCATATGCCGATCAAGAAACTATTAAAGAGTCAGAGAAAAGGACGCCCCTTATATCACCAGAGAATGTAAGGAAGCTATCAGAAAAAAAGAGAAAGTACGTGAAACGTCGTAAGAAGCTACAAACTGAAGAAAACGACCAGTTGTGGAAGAAGTGGCGCAATATTGCGACCAGCATTAGAAGAAAAGCCATAAAGCAATATTGGACAGAGAGATCTGATGAACTTAGGACCAATCCCGACGCACCTTCTTCAAAACATTCACGCCATTTCTGAGAGATAAAGGTGGTGGTGAAGCAGCAATTCACTTAAAGGAAGGAAATAATATCGTCCATGACCAGTATGAAGTGACGGAGCTTTTTGCCAGTTATTTTGCTACGATAGCTGATAGTACAGGGATAGGTCTCAATACAATCCCTGACGCTGACCACCCCGGTGTGAGAAGAATCGAAAATATATGGTCTGACAATGTGTTTATCTTCCGCCAAGTCCATCGCTCAGAAGTGTTAGCAGCCTTAGCAAAGTTAAACCCACACAAAGCTACAGTTCACGACCTCGTATTACCAAAGGTCCTTCGTATGATAGCAGACGAAGTTGCCTCTCCTCTCACTCATATATACAATGAGATAATATCGCAGGGTACGTGGCTGGAACAGTGGAAGTGGGGAGAATGGGCGCCTGTATATATTTAAGAAGGATGACGCGCTCAACAAATGCAACTGTAGACCTGTTACTGTGTTGGTAACAGTGGATAAGGTGTTCGATCAGCTACTCGCAGGACAACTCGAACCTCTATCTAACAAAGTATTTGACGGCTTGAATTCAGCATACCGTAAACGATATAGCTGAGAAATTACTACGTTAGTGCGTCTGGTCGAGAACTTGAAGAGGTCTCTTGACAACAACCACACAGTTAGGGTATTATCTACTGACATGAGCAAAGCTTTTAATTGCTTATCCCCGCTGTCCTGCTGCTTGCAAAGCTCCAAGCTTATGGTCTATGTAACAACTCCTTGGCTCTTCTAAAGTCCTATTTTATGAACAGGAAAAACAGGGTGTAACCAGTGACATGAGCATGGAAAGCAGTCAAACGTGGATGTCTCTAGGGGTCATCACTTGGCCCAGTGTTGTGGAATTTTTTATCAAAATGATCTGTTTTATGAAAACATTCGATTTCAACTGAGTGCTTACGCTGACGACCACCAAATATATTTTTCGGGTGAGAAGATTGACAACGTCGTCAGCCGTCGTGAGGAGGACGCGAATACAACTGGTCGCTGGTATAAATCCAACTACCTCTCGGGTAATCCATCGAAATATCAAGCACTGGTTGTGTCAAGAGCCAAGCAGGAGGTCGAGAAAGCGGTGCACATCGATGGCCATACAATTCGGCGGGCTCAAGAGATTAAACTACTGGGGGTGATACTCAGGATGTAAGCCTACAGTTCTTGGAACATATTGAGCAAAATTGCACCAAAACAAGCAGAAGAATTGGCGTGTTATCTAGATTAAGGAATCAGATCCCCACAACAGCCAAACTAACAATCTATAAAACACTTCACATACTGTAGTCTCGTTTGGCACTTCTGTAAGGTTAGTGATAGGCGAAAACTAGAGCGCATGAACGAAAGGGGCCTGCGGACAGTCTACAATGACTGGTCCGCATCGTACGATGACCTCCTAAGAAGAGCAAAAATGACAACACTTTATAATCGGAGGCTTTATAGGATATAGCCATTTTCATGTTCAAAATAAAGCACGGCATGTTGCTAAGCTCAGTAACCGAACTATTTAACACTAGTCACACAAACTATAATCTCAGAAACGCAGACTTCAGAGGGGAATGTTTCAACACTACAAAATACGGTAAAAAAGGCATCAGAAAGACAGACATTGCCTTGTTAATAGATGACTCGTGTAACGACTGTGTCCTTTGCAAGAGTTAGCATTAATTCACCTCACTATTTTACTCCTTTTTAGAGTTACTCAATTTACGATTCAGAGATATTTTTAGGAAGTTATTTATAAGAACTAGAATTTATTAGAGTTTTTATTATAATTAGAATTTACAATATATTACTGGAGTTTTATATATATGATACAGTCTCCCCAATTAGTAAGGCACTGTGCCTGAGCTATAAGACATGAGACTATTATTATTATTATTATTATGTTAAACAAAGTGTTATGTACAGGAAGATTTAAAACAATTTTTTCCTTACTTCACTGCATTCTTTAGCACAGTACCCAACAGTCAACCAAGATTCTTGTTTTGGAGGGATGACCATATAAGGACTGATCTTGAGGCCAACAGCAAATATACCAGCGTCGAACTCTCGGAGATTTGATGAGTAGTAAAATCGAGCCCCTGAACTGTCCTTGGGTCCCTAAATGAATGGAAGATGCAATATTTACTAGGCCCTGAAATACTTGCAGTATGAGCTCTTTTTAACTCTAAATTAGTGACTTAATTTCCATGGCATTCTTGAAGATTTTAAGGTGTCGTTTGCTGTTTAGTTCTCTACTGTTCGTTTAAAAACCGTTTAGCACAGAAGTTTCTTGGTAAGATAATATTTTTAATCCTTTAGGATTTTATTGACACGCTTTGCGGTTGGCTAAAAAAATATTGCGCCACTTTCTAATGCTTGCATAGGTGAAGCACTCTGGTAAAGTTTCTTGGGCGTCACACACGTCTGTCGTTCCGTCTAGCCTACTTGCAGCCTCTCTTGTTGGGGACAAGAGCGGGGCAAGCGATCGAGAGAGGGGACGCGATCAGTGAACATCTCGCATGAGTAACACGAAGTGAATCTAAAACGAAACCCCAATTTGAAAGCCTCTCAGGTCACATTCCCTCAGACGGTCTGGTAATTTGCTTGGGCTTTTGTCTGCACGTATGGTGATTGATAATTGATCAGATTTAATAGTTTTGGTGATCTACAACATGTTATTTTTATGCCACCATCGTTTCTTGCATGAATGAGAGACGTCAAAGACAAATTATATGTACCCAGGGGTTATTAATTAACGATAGATTTTGAAACCGTTTTAGTTTTACCAAATGACAAAATTAGTAGGGGTAATTACATTCAAACAAAAAACAGAAAAGGCTCTTAATTATTCGTTGGTGTGACTGTGTTAACTGTGTTACACAATATATAAGTACTTACCCATGATCCCTTCTGGGTTGTCATAGTGAATCTCCAGCAAGTAACTTTTCGGAGTATCTACTGTTCCTATTGGAAAACCAGCATTTTTCGGATAATAAAATGCCTGTGTAGGGAACAAAGAAAAACAAATAAAAGAGGCTGATGGTCATATTAACTCTTAAGCTCCACTGTGTTAGGCTCTTTCATTTGCTTTCGCAATAGGTAGCTAAAGCCCCCGGGGGAAGGGAATCCGTATATGAACGGGGTGGGGATGCTCGTCGAAAATTTTGAATTAAACCCCTAAAGAAGACCGATCTGGGCGGGGCCCAAGCTTTTTTTGACCCCTAAAAGAGACCATGTTAAAACAAAAAAAATATGTATATTTTTATATTTTTTCGCGTGCAACCCCAAACGAGACCTTCACGGCTAAATATGATGGCGTTTTTCCCAGAACACCCTAAGTGAGACCAAAATCCGAAATTTATACCCCTAAGCGAGACGACGAGCATCCCCACCCCTTTCATATGGGGACTCCCCCCCCCGGGGGCTAAAGCCTCTTATCGCTTCCCACTAGGACTATTATCATGGTTTTCTGCAGAAAAACGGAAAGACAGGCGTCCCGCAGTATTCTAGTAATGCCAATTTACAATCGTTTACCTCACCACCTACTTCCCAAACTGCTAACACTTTGCCATAGAAACATTTGAGGAATGGCATGTTGGCGATGTCTTTACAATCAACACCAAAACCGTAATGACTGTCATTATAGTCACCATGGCACTCGTACACAAGAAAATGATGGACGAATCCTTCATTTGGCTCGATCTGCAAAGATAAAAACAGAAGATAGTCAAGATACTCGATGAAGATGTATGAAAGAAGTCGTCAGAACTTTATGACAATGGTACTTGTACAAAGATCACGCCAAGTAAGTAATATCATATATAGAGCAATGTTTTACGGTTTATTATCAGAACGAAACACGATTAAACGATGGGTTCCAAGTCATAAAAAGTGGTCTCTCACATTGATCGTTCTTCGTTTCACGGAAATTGAGTGTCAGTGTTCTTACTACAATCAATATCCTCCTGTGTATAAAAGAGCTGGAACGCAAACTCCAATCGATTACTGAAAACATCTACCTTGGTTATGTGGTGCTTCGAGGTGATCTTAGGTGCCTTAATCAGTCAGCACCAGTAAGTTGTGTGCTTCTTGGGAATGGTAACCTGTAAGATAATTGTACATGAATTTGGGTTGAGTAAAGGCAGTAAATAAACTTGTGATAACTTTGAAATGTTTACAGTTACATTCTTGGCAGTAAATATGTGTTACACATAAAAAAAGACGAGGATAAGGATGATGATGATGACGACGATGATGATGTTGATGACGACGACGACGACAATGATGATGGTGATGATGATGGTGGTGGTGGTGGCGGTAATGATGGCGGTACTTTTGATGATTGTAATGAAAGCCAGAGAGGGAGAGTTTGGCGCCGGATGATGGCAGCGGTAAATGTGAAGATAATCCTGATTGATAAGTGATTTCAATGAGCTTTTTGTAGCATTGCCAATGAGTTTCGCTAACTGGTCTATTGAAGTTATCATTTATTTATAACTTTTATAATAATTACTAACCCATGGTCATTATCAAAGGCATCGATATCGGCGCTATAATTTCTTTCTCTCGCGTGCAAATCAAACAACATAATTGTAACAAGTACATTCTTGGTGGTCTACGTAGTGTATGTTCTTACATTTTTACTTTGAACTACAAAACTCTTCCATCCTGTCTCGTTGATTTGTTTCTTGTCCATGTTGTTGAGGAGTAATATGCTTCTTGACCCTCTGAAAGTGTGCTGTTTAAAATCGTTTTCAGTCTCGGGATCCTCCGTGTGGTAAGCAAACACCACCTTTGTGGTGCCTTCCTATGGGATTCAAAACAGCCTGGTTAATTACTCTGTCTAGGAATTGAGATAAACAGGTTCTTATGAAGGCTATGATACAACAAACGCAAGTTGGTGCAGAATAACATTTAGGTTGAACATTAATATGATTGGTTAATGGCCATAAACAGAATCTAAGACAGTGTCTAAAGAGAGCAAATCAAAGAAAGGACGACGTATCTTATCATGGCGTAAAACGTTGTCAAGACTAGAGCCGTTGTCAAACATCTCCGAGTATCATTCACGAAAAAGGGGAAGCAAATGGGAGGTCAAGTTTAGCATTGCAATAGATTTTTTTTTTATGCATGACACATCAAACCTGCGAAAGGTATAAAGCCAGCAGAGCTCAGAAATTTATAGAAGGGGAAGTGAACTTGATTCTCTTTTTTCACTGCCTTACCTTTATCTTCCTGTCCCTGGAATCGCATTTATCAAACTTTCTGTTAAATTTCAACACAGTTGTTTAGTCAATCTCCTCGAAGCCAGTTAAGATGTAGTTTTGTTCGCTATCCTTTGGTGGTAACGATTTTGCGTCAGCATATCGATCCTAAACACAATGCTAAAGATAAGTTACTTTTCTAAATCAATGATTGACCTAAATTTGGTGAAAATTGTGTTTGCACAATAGTTTACAGCTGGCATTTAGACAAAAGTTCTCTTAATGACGAAAAAAAGGCGTTAAAAAGCTATTCTGACATCCACTCATGCCTAATTGTTAGAATCATTGTTGGGTAATATTGTTGCGGCTTTCAGATGACGTCACTAAAATTCAAACTACAAAACTATCGATCCTACTGAGATTTTACTTTCATGGTGTATTAGAGCAGCTGAAAACTAATTTTCAAACAAATTTTCCCTTTAAAAGGTTTCTTGGTTTTGTAATAGAGTACGCTTGAATTTCTAAGCTTTTGCGTGACGCAACATTTACATGACGGTCGAGAGAGCTGTCATTTAGGTTAAAAAAGTGACTTTTTTCGAGGAATTTTGCTATCTAAACAGTTCAAGTATTAGAAAAAGTATTACTTTAATGTTTATGAGTTACTCTAGGAGTAAACTCACGCTTTTGTAGCAAAACTCGGTAACGGATGTTTCTGTTGGTTTCCGTCCGCCACGTTGGAGCTCATCCGGATGAGCTCCAGCATGGCGTCTCCATACAAAGCTCTATAAATTCTGGGTAAAACAGTTCCTCGGATATCTCGTATACGAATTATTTCTTCCACCCAAATCTTGGCGAGTGTCTTGGTATGTTTATCTCCTTTCATTTCCCAGATTCTGGACTTTATCTGTTGAATGGTTTTGATTTTTATTTTGATCTATTTTGAATGGCGTGACACTGAAAACCAGCAATAAGTGAACTATTTACAAGGTCATCATCAGGGTAAGAAAATACCGTCCATAAATTGCATATTTTATATCCTTAGGTAAATTCCAGATGGGAAAAGTTTCGTAACATAGGAGTTAATATCGTCTGTTCAAGCTAGGCCTCAATTGTTGAATCATATAAACCTTTAAAAATGTGTAGGTCCAATCATAGGCAGGATTCTCAGGAAGCTCTGAAGGGGTGAGGGACGTCTCTGACGCCCATTTGCCGGTCCGTCTTTATTTAGGTACCTTATTTAGGAGAGTATTGCCCCAACCCACACACCCACGATAATATATCACGTAGTGTGACAACTTTTTTCACCCAAGCTATGTAAGTGTTCTCATGACAAGAAATTTTGCTTCCAAAACTGCTATTGCATACTTCTAGGCTAACCTAACACTTTGAAAGTGTGTAGCCTACTATTTATCCATATTTATATATCTCACACAAACGGACCCCTTCGGCTTTCAAGTGTTAAGTGACTGCAGGGGAACCTGCACTAGGCAAAGTTCAAATTAGGTACTTTATGGGAGATTTTTATAACAGCAACTGCGAGTACGAGAATTTTAATCAAAAGTGACACTGGCTTTTTGGTAATTAGGGGACGCATGGCCTTAAAAGCTCTTCATAACGAAGTAGGAATGTGAAAGTTTACTGTTCTTGAGCTTTAATGTGCTTCAAGTGCTTCAAAATCAACATCTCCATATTCTTAACCTACCGTGAGATATCCCTTGGAGTCCTTCACCCAACCAATAACAACATCACTACCGACCATCATGCCGTTACCTGAAGAGAAACCGAACCCGACCCATCCAGTAGTCGCCGCCTCAACAGCGAACGATACGGTTTCCTTGTCCCAGTCAACTGTCCAATACAGTTTCATCAGTTCCGCAGGATCCAACATAGCGTGATGGGCATATTCAGAGGAGAGATCAGCAATGCCATTAGAGGTTAAAGCTAAAAAGGTAATTACCAGTAGCAACATGTTTCATATAATTGACCTTCTTCGAAGAACACTGCACTAATCTACTTAGCTTTCAAAGACGCAAATATGCAATGCATCTCTTTGTTTGGATGACACTAAATACTGTATGTTAATTTGCAACCACCTTGTGTCACGTAATACAAATATTAGCCTAAAATCGATTTCCTTACTAATTCAGTGTATCGGAATAGATTAACTTTGATTAACTTTGTAGAAATTCAATTTTCCTTTACAATACTAAACTCGAGCGCGCAGTAGCATTTGTGATCATGGTAATTTATGCTCACAACAAAATATCAGTGTAGGAGATTACCTATATATTATTATTAAAAACTGAATCATTGGATAATGCAATTTTAGCATTTTGATTGGCTTAGCCGTTATGGTATATGAGCTAATATACCATGTTCTCCATATATGGTCGGTGTACGCGTCAGTTTAAAATTGGAAGCTAGCTGAGATTTTTTTTCGCGAAGGATAGAACGGCGCCCGAAGCAAATCGTTTTAATTCATTTCTTAGAATACTAGAAATGCAATTTCAACGAAAGAAAAAAGACAAAAACAAACAAAAAAGCCGCAAGAGCTTGTTTGAAAGTTTGTCGAAAAACACATGAAAACACATGGAACTAAAGTACCTTGACCAGATACGAAAGAAGACAAGTGTTGTTTCTTCATGATCGCGAAGCCATTCGCCGATCGAGTCACTCGCCGATAGAGAACTGCAGCTTGTTTATCCGACATCAAGAATATAAATCACAAGTAACCAGCTACAAATACAGGCTATGCTGCCATTCACTAGAGCAATCGAGGCGGCAGTATAGCTTCTTTTCTCGTTCAGCAAAACCAGCTTGTGGCTTCAAACAACTTCATAACAAGCGACCGAGGTAATACCGGTAGTTTTTCTCCGTTGTTCTTACTTTTATAACTGCACCGAAAATCCAAATTCATAGTAATTTCGACGGCTGTCACTTAAAAATTCCTTTCCTTCACATTATCTGCCAGGTTTTTTAAGCTGTTCTGCTGTGTAAAATCCTAGAATCACGATGAGTTTTTAAAAACCTAATGTTCATCCACAATGTTTTGATTTTTCATTCATGCAGTCTAGGCGAGCCGGTTCGCGCGTTGACAGTTTTGATAGACGTGTGACATGTCAATAGCGGAAGTCCCTTGTCTTTTCCGGTTTGTTCTAGTCGGGGCGATTCAACGAGATTTTGTGGGCGTCTTTAATAAAACAATTATTCCACTCGGGCTTGTTGGATATGAAATGATTATAGCCAACTCGGCGCTATGCGCCTCGTTGGCTATCTATCATCTCATATCCAACGCGCCCTCGTGGAATAATTGTTAAATATATTATT
This sequence comes from Porites cylindrica, assembly GCA_964035525.1. Lineage (NCBI taxonomy): Eukaryota > Metazoa > Cnidaria > Anthozoa > Scleractinia > Poritidae > Porites > Porites cylindrica. The sequence continues at coordinate 67,593,750 of OZ037775.1, forward strand.
TTCACTTATTGCTGATTAGATCCTTTATTAGGATCCAGTCCTTCTGTTCCTCCGCGCGAAACGTCCCCAGCGGCGAAGAGCGAGGAGAAACGGCTATTTTTGAACTCGTCAATCGCCCCTATAGGGATCTCGCGGCGGATGATCTTGGCCATCGTGACGTCACGAGAAATTTATCCCGGGAACTTTAAATGGATTCAATGAGCGAAATTGTTTCGTGGTTTTAAGAGGTAAAAGTCGAGACGTTGCGATGGAACGACCGAAGGTATGTGTTTATCTATTAATGCTATATAGTAAAATTGCAATATATTCTAGCAAAGAGCATTTCCATCGTAAAAAATCAAGAACTTCCCGAGATCGACCAGATGGTACAACTCATACCGGCGCGTCTTTAGAGACGCATAACTAAAGAGCCCAGCAGAATTTAGTCTCGAGAAAAACAAATGACGTTAATATGGTATGGGTCTCTCAATTAGTGATAGAAGTGAGTCATCTAATAAGTTAGCAAAAATGATCAGTGGGATAAAAGTCGCAAACCTCAGGGATGTTTACAAAAATTGCGAAAGTGGCGTGGACAGGTCACGAAACATAGCGTCATGATGTTCATACTAGACTATCAAATTGTGTAAACAATTCATTAAAACTAAACAAATGTAAGAAGCAAGTGTTTTTTTTATAGAATATGGGCTATAATCTTCAAGGGTTTTGAAAGGATTTCCTGTTTGAGTCAAACGTATCAAAATGTTAATAAAGCGTATTGAATCAAATCGTCGGGCGATAACCAAGGATATTATTATAGCTTATTGTATTGCAACTTTTCACTATAAATTACGATCATTTTGTCGAAACATTCATTGCTCATGATGGAGATAAGTTCACATTGCCTTTCTCTTTGCTTCTTCGCCCCAGAAACAAAGGAAAACATGGTTTTTATCCTGTAAATAGTCAAACAGAATCTATCACCGGCTGGGGTAAAGTGCCGTGAGCTAAACTTTTTGATCAACATCAACATTTTTAGGACTTTATGCAGAGAGTCCAGGAGGAGAATCCGCAGAAAGGATGGGTATGTAGCTTTGCCTTAATCGCTTTACAGAGTTAATAGGAAAAAAAACGAGAAAAAGCCAAGAAAACGGACACTAGTAAGCGTTTCAATGGTGTAATATTGAAAATGTGTTTCCTCGGGCGTCCGCATCTTAAAAATGAGGTGGGGAAAAAACTTCTAAGGATATAAAAAATTTCAGGATTTTCATGCGATGAATATCATCATCCTTCTCACACTTTTACAATATAAAAAGAGACTTCTTTAATGATACATTTTTTCGGTTTTCCTTTTTGTGTAGTTCAATAAAGACACCAAAGTTCAAGAACGACCATATAGTTCAATAACTACACGAGTTCAGAAAATGACATGAGTATCAATGTATGTTTATTAGGTAATGTCAAGGCAGGGGATCTACTGGGAGTGGGAGTGCAGGGGTATCAGTTTAATTTTCAATTATTGATGCTTTTTAACTTACTTGGACTCCATGCTATTGTCAGTTACATCAAGTGACACTGTCCAGTTCCAACAATCTTCGGGGCCTGCTCGTACAGTTTTATCACCCAGCTGATGTAGCTTTGTGGTAATTTCTCAGTAGGCGTAACTTAGTAAAGACCCAATCGTTCCATGACTATGGGTGGTCCATTATAATAGCTCTAAAGCCCCTCTTTAAAATTTGCTGTTGTACTGCCTCTGCTGATGTATTTCACATAGCCTTGCCTTTTAGCTATTGGTTTAAGATTAGAAATCAGTCTTTAGATTATCCTGAGAGGTTGCTTGAAGTTACAAAAATTTATAATTCAAGGGAGACATATTTTTTTACCATTGCTTGGGGGGGCGGGGGTGGTGTTTGTGGTTTAACTCACCTATATTAATGTGAAGTTTTGGGAGTAGGTGAGGAAAACCATTATAACATCTGATTTAAGAGATGCTTAACAAATAATTAGGGATTTTAAGTGATAATATTGCCTTTATTTATTTTGTTTTGACTTTTGTATATATAAATAATCTCTTTTTATCTGACTGATTTTATAATTAGGTGCTTCCTTAGTTGGGAATACTCTGTAGGTGATGAGAAAAAACAAGCAGTGTATGATGGAGGAAGTGCTGCTTACTGGATGTCTGTAAAGATCTAGTATAATAGATTCCACGAAGAGAGTCGTGCGGTGTGGGAAGTGGAGGATGTTAGATGGAGTGGATTCCATGGAGCAAGAAGAGACCATACAGGATACAAGAAATTAGAAGAACCAGTTTCCTTTTATTTTTTACATACTGAACAAATGTGTTTTCTTTCTTGCATAACAGGTCTGACTTAGACTTGTTTACATTTAAAAACTTTGCACATTGACTTTGATTAAAAGAAACAGTTTGTTATCAATAAAATTTTCTTACACTGGTGTTTTTATTTTACTTCTTCTTTAATTTTTGGTCTGTTCTAGAATTTGGTTAGCCAAGCAGTCTAGCTGCCCTGCCATTCGTTGCAGTTGGGCAGCTACCTGCTTCGCCTCTATTACTGTGTTTTTAATTTCTTTTACTTTTTGTTTTAACCTTTCTTCTTTTCCTTTCAACTCTTTCTCTTCTCTTTCAATTTTCTTTCTCCTCAGCTCAATCTCAGTGGCTGCCAGTCAGCTCCTTACTTCCATTTCTTCTTCCAGGGATAGCTGTAAAAATGAGTAACCCACCTATAATAATCTGTCTATTATTGTTAACTTATCTTACCCCCATCTCTATGATAATAAATTATGATGAGCTCATCCTTTAAAACAAAAAGCATCCTATCTCAACAAACTGTTGAAAGCCTTGTTTCATCAGGTATGGGGAGGGGAGGTGAGGTAGGGTAGGGGAATGACCATAGGGGAATGGGGCAGGTTTCGGAGAAAAGGCCTGTTTCCATACGTGTTGACGTCATTATGGTACCATTCGGCTGAGCCCTATGTGCCTTTTGTTATTTTAAGATGCCTCTTGCTTTCCCAGAAAACCATGAGATTGGGAGTCTTGCCCTATCAGCACTTGGCTGGTGTCACCAGGGGACTTCTGTAAATTATATAAATGAGTTACAGTACTTTCCCATTTCATTTTTGTTTGTATAAAGCTTGTTTCACTCATTTGATATCTTAAAATTTGAGGTACAATCTAGGTTTAATTAATTGCTCCGCACAAATAAAGATATTAATGCAAATGTATATCATCATATCTCTGGAAGTATTCCAAATGTTTTTGCCTTTTATTTGAATGGTACTTAGCTCCTCATACAGACCTGCCAACCCCTAATAAGGAAAATCTGTAGACTCATGAAAAAAATCGGGAGATTCTACAAAAAGTAGTGAGATTCTATTTTTTCCCGAGCAAAATTAAACTACCCCTTTTCCATTAGTGGAATCAACTGTTTATGTTAATATAACCTTGCTTTAGTGTGGTCCCTTATGTAACAAATTAGATGCCGCTTTTTCTTTGATGACTTGAAGAGGCCAGAAAATAGGTTATCACTGTGACGAAACATACAGCAGAGTCATTTCTTTGGGCTAAGACAACTTCATGGCTAAAATAGTCAAAGCTTATCCAGGCACAAGAATTTCCCCACAAAATTTATGTTTTTATTCAACAAGGTAATATTTCAATTTAGAATATTTCCTAGAAAACCATGAGATTGGGAGTCTTGTCGTGAGACCGTGAGAAAAGTTAAAAAATCGTGAGACTCACGGCAGAATTGTGAGAGTTGGCAGGTCTGCCTCATATGACATTTTCTATCGAAACCTGTATGTAGTAGGAAGAAACTTTGTATTAAGTGGGCACTAGAGCATTCTCTGCGGTGTCCGCTTACATTATACAAGTTTCACTGTACATGTTTGACTCCATTCGCACTAACTATTGATATGGAACGATATGAAATTGCTTCATGCATAACAGATGTACATGTTTGGAGCTGTATGTAAATCTTATTAATTTTTTTTGCTATTTATGAAAATTAATGTAAGCTTATAGGTATTACAGAGAAACATCCTTTGCTTCAACAATATGTTACAACCTTCAAGTGTTAAAAATAAATATATTCCTGGTGTAATTATTATAGATACATAGTGTTGAGGGAAGTCTTTGGTTTACTTTTTCTTAAAACCGAAAAATAATTGACTTACATTGTGCCGGGGTAACCGAGTCGAGGTCATCTGTTTATATCAATATTAAGCGCACTTGAATGGACTGATCATTTTTACTGCTAATTTCTCCCATTAAACATCAAGGACAATGTTTTCCACTGTTGCTGATCTACCCTTCTGCCAAGTTTCGAATTTCCAGACCCAACCGATTTTCTAAGACATGCGATGTTAATATGCGATCATGCAAATTTCTGCGACAAATATTCCACTTGAAAAAATTGGCTTAAACTGTTTTGACTGTTTACGAGGTAATTATTATCATCAGAATATAATACA
>OZ037775.1:67603216-67620716 GCA_964035525.1 Porites cylindrica
CCCTACAAATGATTGCAACACAACAGCCATTTTACAATATAGAAAGTGCATTCATATATAGTACATAGTAATGTGCAAACGATACTGCAGCTAGAAGTTAGGAAGCTTTACACAGAGTCAGGGCATAGGTTTATCGTCGTTTTTTTCTGACCAGTGAAAAATGCAAAGCTGGAGGAAGGTGTGACGCGAAAATTTAGGTGAGCGCGGTTCAAAATTGTAGTTTCCTCAAAGCAAATCAGTACAAATGAAGATAAATTTCATTTCAAGCCAGTTTCTCGTTTTTCGTGACTGTTTTGATTCAAGTTATAAAATAAACATGTTTAGTTGGTATGAATGGGGCATTAGCTAAATTCAGTCACTGTAAGGCCACTCGCCACCAAAATGAACGAGACATGTAATAAATTGCTTTAGACGTTGAAGGAAGACTCTGAAGGGGTAGTTAGAACTGTATGTATATACCAACCACGACTAGCTTGTCACGATCCATAGTTTGGTATTCACAGAAGGGAACCAAGTCATCTCCCTAAGTGTATAATGAGTTCACATGAGTTCATAAGCTAATCAAAAACGGATAAGACAAAGAGTAATATTTATTATGCATTATAACGCATATTCTACCCAATGGTTAAAGAGAGATAACTTTAACCGCAGTCTAGTAAGTTACGTAGTGTTTTAAAACATCCATTGCAAAGACCTTTTCGCGTTACTATAATCCCTTCTTTACAAGGGACACTAACCCTAACTCACCTGTTAGAACTTCTAATTTTTTTTGTGGTTTCAGTGATCCGTTTTAACTTCATGCAGATCCCTCTCTTGCTTAATTGCAGGCAAATTTTTATCTTTACCCATGCATGGAGCAAAGCTTAAGCTTGATGGGTATTCCGCTTGTTATCAATAAATAACTCGGCTTACCGGCTTAATATGAACTTCTTTCTTCAGCACTTGAATATCCTTGAAAAAAATTAAATGTTTTTAAACAGTGCTTTAAAAACTTGTGCTGAACAGTGTCTCCATTTAATTAGTAACATTAATTTAATCGTTTCGGACACTCTTGGTATTTTCATCAAACACTACTGATTATCTAAGATGTAAATGAAATAACAACCACAAACCCAGAAGAGCGCTCTGAGACAAAGGTGATGAAATACGTTGTTTTAAATTGCCCAGAATAATGAGTACCTGGAAGTTAAAATCGTAGTTATCATCTCGCGCAATTTCTGGTAGTTCAACACCGTTTCGATAGTGTTTGGTCCATGTTGCGCGGCCTAGAAAATCCAACAAGTTTTGTCATAAATAAATATAAAAGTTGAGTTAATTTCTAGTCAACATGGGTAATCAACAAAGGGTAAAGGAGAAACGCCTCTGAAATTTGTTCTGGATTACTCAGTGCATTAAGACCACACAATTTATCTAGAGTATAAGGTAAAGGTGACAAAATTGTTTACAGAACGGTTTTGTGAGTATAGGTTCTTTTTCGAGAATCAAGCCTTTAATAATTCTCTGATCACTGTACCTTGTAGGTGAGTGTGGAGAAATGCAGCAAACGCCCTGATTCCTCTGCCTGGAAGTTTTGTCGAGCTAAAAGCTTTCTGAAACAGAGTAACAAACACTTGCATTAACACCTGTAGCAGACTTACATCTACTGCTACCAAACCCTTTGATCTAAGCACTTTAAATAGACAGACTAAAATTTAGGTACAAGTGGACTCTCATTAACAAACGTCTTTCTGTCGACTATTTCCTCCAAAGCTGAGTGACCTATGTGTTTCAACATAACTTGTTTTATTTTTTCTCTTAGATGTTAAACAAAGTGTTATGTACAGGAAAATTAAAACAATTTTTTCCTTACTTCACTGCTTTCTTTAGCGCAGTAACCAACAGTCAACCAAGATTCTTGTTTCGGAGGGATGACCATATATGGACTGATCTTAAGGCCAACAGCAAATATACCAGCGTCGAACTCGCGGAGATTAGAGGAGTAGTAAAATCGAGCCCCTGAACTGTCCTTGCGTCCTTAAATGAATGGAAGATGCAATATTTACTAGGCCCTGAAATACTTGCACTATGAGCTCTTTTTAACGCTAAATTAGTGACTTAAATTCCATGGCATTCTTGAAGACTTTAAGGTGTCGTTTGCTCTTTAGTTCTCTACTGTTCGTTTAAAACCCGTTTAACACAGAGGTTTCTTGGTAAGATAATATTTTTAATCCCTTAGGTTTTTATTGACACGCTTTGCGGTTAGCTAAAAAAAAATATTGCGCCACTTTCTAATGCCTGCATAGGTGAAGCACTCTGGAAAGTAAAAGTTTCTTGGGCGTCACACACGTCTGTCCTTCCGTCTAGCCTAATTACAGCCTCTCTTGTTGGGGACAAGAGCGGGGCAAGCGATCGAGAGAGGGGACGCGATCAGTGAACATCTCGCGTGAGTAACACGAAGTGAATCTAAAACGAAACCCCAATTTGAAAGCCTCTCAGGTCACATTCCCTAAGACGGTCTGATAATTTGCTTGGGCTTTTGTCTGCACGTATGGTGATTGGTAATTCATCAGATTTAATACTATAGTTTTGGTGATCTATACAACATGTTATTTTTATGCCACCATCGATTCTTGCATGAATGAGAGACGTCAAAGACAAGTTATATGTATCCAGGGATTATTTAATTAACGATAAATTTTGAAACCATTTTAGTTTTACCAAATGACAAAATTAGTAGGGGTAATTACATTCAAACAAAAAACAGAAAAGGCTCTTAATTATTGGTTGGTAGTGATTGTGTTACACAATATATAAGTACTTACCGATGATCCCTTCTGGGTTGTCATAGTGAATCTCCAGCAAGTAACTTTTCGGAGTATCTACTGTTCCTATTGGAAAACCAGCATTTTTCGGATAATAAAATGCCTGTGTAGGGAACAAAGAAAAACAAATAAAAGAGGCTGATGGTCATATTAACTCTTAAGCTCCACTGTGTTAGGGTCTTTCATTTGCTTTCGCAATAGGTAGCTAAAGCCTCTTATCGCTTCCCACTAGGACTATTATCATGGTTTTCTGCAGAAAAAGAAAGACAGGCGTCCCACAGTATTCTAGTAATGCCAATTTACAATCGTTTACCTCACCACCTACTCCCCAAACTGCTAACACTTTGCCATAGAAACATCTGAGGAATGGCATGTTAGCGATGTCTTTACAATCAACACCAAAACCGTAATGACTCTCATTATAGTCACCATGGCACTCGTACACAAGAAAATGATGGACGAATCCTTCATTTCCCCTTTGAATATATGGCTCGATCTGCAAAGATAAAAACAAAAGATAGTCAAGATACTCGATGAAGATGAATGAAAGAGGCACGTCAGAATTTTATGACAATGGTATACTTGTACAAAGATCACGCCAAGTGAGTAATAGCATATATAGAGCAATGTTTTACGGTTTATTATCATAACGAGACACCATTAAACGATGAGTTCCCAGTCATAAAACGTGGTCTCTCACACTGATCGTTCTTCGTTTCACGGAAACAGGGAGTGTAAGTGTTCCTACTACAATCAATATCTTCCTGTGTGTAAAAGAGCTGGAACGCAAACTCCAATCGATTACTGAAAACATCTACTATACCTTGGTTATGTGGTGCTTCGAGGTGATCTTAGGTGCCTTAATCAGTGAGCACCAGTAGGTTGTGTGCTTCTTGGGAATGGTAACCTGTAAGATAATCGTACATTAATTTGGGTTGAGTAAACGTGTGATAACTTTGAAACGTTTACAGTTACAATCTTGGCAGTAAATATGTGTTACACATGAAAAAGACGAGAGTGAAGATGATGATGACGACGACGACAACGATGGTGGTGGTGGTGGTAATGATGATGATGATGATGATGATGATGATGATGATGGCCATGGTAATGGTGGTGCCGATGATGATGGCTGTACTTTTTATGATTTTAGTTGGGGTCAGAGAGGGAGAGTTTGGCGCCGGATGATGGCGGTGGTGAATGTGAAGATAATCCTGATTGACGAGTGATTTCAATGCGCCTTTTCCAGCCTTGCCAATGAGTTTCGCTAACTGGTCTATTGAAGTTATCTTATAATAATTACTAACCCATGATCATTATCAAAGGTATCGACATCAGCGCTTTCTTTCTCTCGTGTGCAAATCAAACAACATAACGTAACATAACTGTAACAAGTACATTCTCGGAGGTCTACGTAGTGTATGTTCTTACGTTTTTATTTTGAACTACAAAACTCTTCCATCCTGTCTCGTTGATTTGTTTCTTGTCCATGTTGTTGAGGAGTAATATGCTTCTTGACCCTCTGAAAGTGTGCTGTTTAAAATCGTTTTCAGTCTCGGGATCCTCCGTGTGGTAAGCAAACACCACCTTTGTGGTGCCTTCCTGTTGGATACAAAACAGCCTGGTTAATTACTCTGTCTAGGAATTGAGATAAACAAGTTCTTATGAAGGCTATGACACAACAAACGCAAGCTGGTGCAGAATAAAATTTAGGTTGAGCATTAATATGATTGGTTTATGGCCATAAACAGAATCTAAGACAGTGTCTAAAGAGAGCAAATCAAAGAAAGGACGACGTATCTTATCATGGCGTAAAACGTTGTTAAGACTAGAGCCGTTGTCAAACATCTCCGAGTATCATCCACGAAAAAGGGGAAGTAAATGGGAGGTCAAGTTTAGCATTGCAATACATTTATTTTTTTTATCCATGTCACATCAAACCTGCGATAGGTATAAAGCCATCAGAGCTCAGAAATTTATAGAAGGAGAGGTGAACTTGATTCTCTTTTTTCACTGCCTTACCTTTATCTTCCTGTCCCTGGAATCGCATGTATCAAACTTTCTGTTAAATTTCAACACAGTTGTCCGGTCAATCTCCTCGAAGCCAGTTAAGATGTAGTTTTGTTCGCTGTCCTTTGGTGGTAACGATTTTGCGTCAGCATATCGATCCTAAACACAACGCTAAAGATAAGTTACTTTTCTAAATCAATGATTGACCTAAATTTGGTGAAAATTGTGTTTGCACAATCGTTTACAGCTGCCATTTAGACAAAAGTTCTCTTAATGACGAAAAAAAGGCGTTATAAAGCTATTCTGACATCCACTCATGCCTAATTGTTAGAATCATTGTTGGGTAATATTGTTATTGTCAGATGACGTCACTAAAATTCAAACGACAAAACTATCGATCCTACTGAGATTTTACTTTCATGGTGTATTAGAGCAGCTGAAAACTAATTTTCAAACAAATTTTCGTTTCAAAAGGTTTCTTGGTTTTGTAATAGAGTACGCTTGAATTTCCAAGCTTTTGCGTGACGCAACATTTACATGACGGCCGAGAGAGCTGTCATTTAGGTTAAAGGTGACTTTTTTCGAGGAATTTTGCTATCTAAACAGTCCAAGTATTCGAAAAAGTATTACTTTACTGTTTATGAGTGACTCTAGGAGCAAACTCACGCTTTTGTAGCAAAACTCAGTAACGGATGTTTCTGTTGGTTTCCTTCCGCCATGTTGGAGCTCATCCGGATGAGCTCCAGCATGGCTTCTCCATACAAAGCCCTATAAATTTGGGTAAAACAGTTCCTACGATATCTCGTATACGATATTCTTTCCACTCAAATCTTGGCGAGGGTCTTGGTATATTTATCTCCTTTCATTTCCCAGATTCTGGACTTTATCTGTTGAATGGTTTTGATTTTTATTTTGATAAATTTTGAATGGCGTGACACCGAAAACCAGAAATAAGTGAACTATTTACAAGGTCATCATCAGGGTAAGAAAATACCGTCCGTAAATTGCATATTTTATATCCTTAGGTAATTCCCGATGGGAAAAGTTTCGTAACATAGGAGTTAATATCGTCTGTTCAAGCTAGGCTTCAATTGTTGAATCGTATAAACCTTTAAAAATGTGTCGGTCCAATCATAGGCAGGATTCTCAGGAAGCTCTGAGCCGGTGAGGGACGTCTCTGACGCCCATTCGCCGGTCCGTCTTTATAGAGTACCGAAGTGTGACGTCATAAAAAATGAAATTTGTGAAATTATGGGATTTGTTAAGCTATTCTGAAAGAACAACGTCCAAGACGCCTACTCGCCAAAAATTAGCAATTTGGGGTAAATTGTCTCTGAGATATTAGCCCAGATATTCTCCGATGACTCCATACAAATCCTTCTAAATCTTACCTGGTTCCTAATCTTATGAACCAAGCCAAATTTAGAAGGATTTGTATGGAATCGTCACAGCATAACTGGGCTAATATCTCAGAGACAATTTGGCCCGAATTGCTAATTTTTGGCGAGTAGGCGTCTTGGACGTTTTTCTTTCAGAATATCTTAACAAATCCCATAATTTCACAAATTTCATTTTTATGACGTCATCACTTCGGTACTCTATTTAGGTACCTTATTTAGGAGAGTATTGCCCCTGCCCACACACCCACGGTAATATATCACGTAGTGTGACAACTTTTTTCACCCAAGCTATGTAAGTGTGCTCATGACAAGAAATTTTGTTTCTAAAGCTGCTATTGCGTACTTTTAGGCTAACCTAACACTTTGAAAGTGTGTGGCCTACTATTTATCCATATTTATATATCTCACACAAACGGACCCCTTCGGCTTTTAAGTGTTAAGTGACTGCAGGGGAACCTGCACAAGGCAAAGTTCAAATTAGGTACTTTATGGGAGATTTTTATAACAGCAACTGCGAGTACGAGAATTTTAATCAAAAGGGACACTGGCTTTTTGGTAATTAGGGGACGCATGGCCTTAAAAACTCTTCATAACGAAGTAGGAATGTGAAAGTTTACTGTCCTTGAGCTTTAATGTGCTTCAAGTGCTTCAAAATCAACATCTCCATATTTTTAACCTACCGTGAGATATCCTTTGGAATCCTTCACCCAACCGATAACAACATCACTACCGACCATCATGCCGTTACCTGAAGAGAAACCGAACCCGACCCATCCAGTAGTCGCCGCCTCAACAGCGAACGATATGGTCTCCTTGTCCCAGTCAACTGTCCAATACAGTTTCAATAGTTCTGCAGGATCCAACACCGCGTGATGGGCATATTCAGATGAGAGGTCAGCGATGCTTATGGAAAGTAAGGCCGAAAAGGCAACTAGCAGCGCAGGGGACATTCTTTCAGGTGCTCTATCTCGTAATTGAAATGTTCAAATTACTGTCATGCATGTGAAGTTGACGCATGTATGAAAACAAAACCACGCATAGTGATCAACGTCACGCGATGTTTCACTCAGAGACTGAGCACCTTTTAGCTTCAAAGTGGTCATTCAATTTAGAATAGAATCCCCTCAAGCTTTTATATCACACTTCGTTTCAGTCTTTCGATTTAGTAAAGAACAAGTGTTTCACCCTTGGCAGAGGGAAAGACTGGCATACCGAAATCAAGATGTAAAAATGCAGACTAGTTAATGCCAAACAAAGAAATGGACAAATGGCATCTGGGGTACATTTCTGCAAGACTAGTCAATTTTTATCATTTACATCAATGACAATTGGATTCATTAGTTGATTTTGCAATCTTTATTATCGTTACAGCGTGGTAGCATTTTTTTCTACTTACTTCAGTAAAAGGAATATAAGTTACAATGAAGTTAGATAATGTTCACCAAGAAACTTACAACGTACAATAACACATTTTTATAACATCTTATAATAGTCCTAGCGACTTATGACGTCAACCAAAATGGCTACCATATCTGCCTCCATTTTGAATTTTAGTGAAAACACAGCTAAATATCTTAACTTGGCTTGGCTTGGCTTCCTTTTTTGCAAAGAGTAAATGATAATGGCTTATATCATCTTTAATTTTAATTTATCTACAATGGAGTATCCCAGATATCATTGCGATACCACAGTTTCTCTACCAGGTCTTTTGCTTGACATGCGTTTGGTCTCACTTCAGGATTTTGTTCAAGGCACAAAAGCATCAACTCTTGAAGCTAAGAAAAGAAATGTATAAGTAAATTTAAAAAAATGTAAGAAAAAAATCTTACTATTAACACCTATATTTACATTATGGCCAACTAAATTAAATGTTAGTTTGCTTGGTCTTCTTAAATTAGCATTCTTAGTTTGTTAGCCTGTTATATGATGTAGAAATTTTAAAGGCTACTGAATTATGCGTAAACGTGATGTACGGTAAAGATTGGAAACCATGGTGCAGACAAAAAAACATAACCATGTTGTTGCTACTAATAGCAGCACTCTTACAGTCATCATTTATAAGAAACCGTTAAGAAATAATCTGATCCTGCTGTACTGCTACAGCAAGCTACAACTTACTGCTACGAGAGAACACCACCACTACTGCTAAAGCTGCTACTGCGACTAGTTACCACTCTTACAACTGCTGTTTTTCTGCAAAACTATATATTAAAGCATAAGGTTCTTCAGGAATCAGTCCAATAGACTTTAATTAAGGTTCCCCTTCTTAGCTGTTTTGATCCTACACTGATGTCTAGCCTCCCAGACAAGGCTCTGTAAACCTCAATGTACGTGCATACCATATCATAAGCAAGGGTCACGTGAGGTAGAGGTATCTTTTAAAATTCCAATAATTGATCTCTATATATATATATATATGTTGTAGTTAATTTTTATCTCAGTTAATTTTTATGTTTCTATTGTTTTTGGGTATGGTAAGGTATGCTAATAAATTTAAAGAAAGGAAAAATAAAAATTAACTGAAATACAAATTAACTGCAAAACAACAACAAACAACAACATAACAGTAATACCTCCTCAAATTCATTAGAGTCGCAGCAATTCCTCATCATTTCACTCAGAACGAAACCAAACTGAAGTATATTCTTTCCTAAAATGTCCTTCACTGAGTGACCATTTAAAATACATTCAGGAAAATCCTGAGAGACACGCTGAGCGAAGCCAAAACTTCCCAAGACAGCAGTTATTGGAGGCACCTGGAAGAAAACTAGCTAGGGGATCAATAAAAGCGCTCTAAGCAAAATTGAAAGATATCAAGTAATTGAGGTTTTCTTCAACACAATTTTGATGAGGATTTCTCTGTTCCCTGGTCCTGAGGAAGTTTAGTCAAATGACTCACTGACGTACACCATCACAGCCGGTATACGTCATTCTTTCAGAATGTATTGTCTGTCATGTTAGAAATGTTATAAAATCAACAGAAAGATGCGAAAATCTATACGGCTAATAAACAATAACTTCAAACTTCAGGAGTTGCTGGCTTTATAAGGCATCCTAATGCTTTTTAACTCACCCTAAATCCTTTGCCTATCAATACACTGGACGTTGTTATGTTGTTATGGACGACGCCTTTCTGTTCCAAGTGTTGTATGGCGGAGATCAAGTCCATAGCCACAGCGATAAGGGAGTCCAGATTTAAAACAATCCCGTCACTTATCAAATACTCCTCCAAAGTTGTGTTTGCAGAAAAGTCGAAACACAATAAACTATTAATGGGAAAAAAAAGAGAAAAAAGATGAAAAGGAAGAACAATGGGGTATAAAAACCTCTTAATTTTTATATAGTTTTGGAAGATTTCAGCTCTTTCTAATGTCAATGGCCTGTAAAAATATAACCATAAAGAAATGGAAACAATCCTGACAGTCGTATTTTCCTCGAAAACCTGACATAACTGAAGAAATAAAAGACAAAGAAAAAAGTTGAAACGTCTTTCACGTTCCTGTGATAGGGGCTTCCGATCTGCCACCAAGTCACAAGCTAGATCACTTAAACTCTGTTTAATATCGGAGAATCCGGTTAACATGGCCAACCACTACAAATCTCTTGTACGCGGTTCAGATCACTTGTTATTAATACCTGTCAGGCTAAAAGAAAAGAAAGGTTTCAATTACAATGAACTTTTCTTGAATCTTGGGAATCCCTCTGCTTTCTTGTAGTTCACAACACTTTTTTCGGCTGCAAAAAGTAAAAGAAACTCTCAGATGGCAAATACTATTATATTCTTACTGACAATCAGTCGATGAGATTACAGCTACAAGTAACAAGTAGAATTAAATCAGAGCAGCCTTAACATTTTGGTCCAAGAATGTGTTGGACGGAGCACCTAATAATGTGATACGTCCCCACGCCGAACCAAAGGTCGAATATTTTGGAAAATTGCTAAGGCGTTAAGCTGGGAATTCAAGCTGTATGCTTTGGATAATACATTTTCTTCCGTCACCATTTATTCAACATTGGAATAAGACAAAGTATTTGTTATCTGCCGCATACTTGCAGAGTGCCAGCAGTATTTGATTATATTGGGATGCTCCAGTCCCTGCCTAAGCTCCTTTGCCAATTCCACTTCCTTGTTCCAGCCCTCTTCTTTTATCTTTGAGAAGTGCTTTATCAGTCGAACACATGAGTTCTCTTCACTTCCGGAACACGCCACAACAAATCCCTTAAAAACCAAATGAAAAAAACCAAGATTAGACTTTCATGAATTGTGTAGGACAACGTCACTTCTCGTTCCCACTGTAAAGGACCTTAAATATAAATGGCAAAGGGTGAGGAATTCACCGTTGCCACAGACTGAACAATAATCTTTTATAAACTGTGTCATACTTTCCAAAAAATAACATGTTTCAGACTCTACTAGTTTTGAGCCAAGATAAGGACTTCAATAAAACTAGCGTGCGTAGGTGGCGGCTGTTTTGTTTTGTTTCGTTTCTAGGGGGTGTGTTCGTTTGTGTTTCGTAAAGTAAAGGATACAGCCGTGCGAAAGCTGAAACGAGGTCAAACTAGAAAAGGATGGGGGAGGAGGCAAGGGAAAGAAAACAGACACTCTCTTCAGTCTTTCTCTCGCACCCTCCTCCATCGTTTTCTCGTATGACCTCGGTTCAGCTTTCGTGCGGCTCGTTTGACCTCCTCTCGTACGAAATACGAACGATAATAAAACGTAGGTTTTTTTATGCGTCAGTCAAAGTATATTTGTTACAAAAAGTAGCAAACATGACAGAAAGTGAGAATTTCTAAACATTTAACTCAACTCAGCCCTGATGATAATCACATTTAAAAAAAAAAACTGGTAATTAGTCGAGCTTGCTTAAAAGCGAGAGAGACTCAAACAATGCAAGTGTTTCTTTCTTCTTCTTCCTTTTTTCTTTCGTGTGTTCTCACCAGAAGGAGTCATGGTCCCAGGCGTTCCTAGCGGAGACCGTGGAAACTGGGGAGAAGAATAGTGACGTGACCGACGACATATTCAGAGCGCCGTACATGTTTTGTGAAGAAAGCTTAGGAAACTTTAATGCGAAAGATGTCGAGCTTTTTCGGAACGGGTCGGTCCACGAATCTATCGCTTGAAAGAGTTGATTTCTTTGGAATAAGTGAATACTTCAGTGGTTGAAAAAACGAAAAATCTTTATGAGCAAAACTTCGATGGTGAGGCTAACGGGTTAACTGTTGTAGATTTTTATTAAATGAAAATAAGTCTCGTAATGAGCATGCGGTTTATTTTCGGCAATGATTGAAATGACGCGCCATGTTCATCACTTTTTTGCTCTTCGGCAATGATGTAATTTCTCTCGAATCGAGGCCCTTCAATTTTCGTGTGTTTATACACGTGTACTCCATCAATCCAGAAACAAATCGTCGAATACGGTATAAAAAGTAAATATCCTGAAGAATACTCGACGTTCGATAAAGTAGGACGTAAAAAACTTTTAGCGAAGAAATTCTGTTTCGTGTAGAATTAATCGCCTCTTTACTTCATAGGTAATCTCCAAGCAAACTCGATTAAAGGCTTTTAAGTGCGTCTTAATAAGAGTCAATAATGTCATTAAGTTGGAAAGCACTTATAGACAGGCAATAGAAATGTAGTAGGAATGTTTAGCCCCATTTTTGTGCAGTACCACATTAACATTGCAGACGCTATGAAGATGCCAAGGAACTTCTTAAATCGGATGATGTCATGTTCAGTTTTTGTGATGGTGATAGTGTTTGAGGAAACATAAAATTGTAGTGTTACCAAAACCAATTCGCCTTTATTGCACTGACAGATGTGCACTATATACCTGCCAAAAGTCAAAAAACCAGAAAAGGATAATAATTATTGTTCACTTTTAGGTAACCAACAAAGTTGATTTGCAAAATATATCAACAAAAAAGCATATTCTAGTTTCTCTCAACCAATCGGCAAAATCTGTGACGTTTTCAAGAAAAGCGATTCATGTCAAACTACAGAACTTGATGTCATCGACATTTATGTATTCCTCCACAAATGCACAAGATATTTGCGCAAGAAAAGGGAATAAAATATCCCTATCATACTACTGAAAAATATCAATATCTGGTTCAGAAGTGCTGGTATGCGGTTGAAACGCTTTTGCAATCTTTACCAAGGGTCACCCCTTCGCCCCCATTAGGGACGGACCATTAGAAGACTTATGGGGGGGGGGGGGGGGGGGCGGGCGAAGTACCAAAAAAATAAAAATATTCGCGCAAGGGAAAATTAAATGAAAAAAAAATTCATGCACGCCAATTAATCCTAAAAAAATATTCATGCTATGGCCTAAAAAAAAATTCATACAAGCAATTTGATAACAAAAACAAATTCCTGCGGCTCGAAAATTCCCCTCCCCCCCCCCCCCCTATAACTTTTCTAATGGTCCGTCCCTTAGCACTCATACATATGATTTTCTCTCGGCGTATCATAAAACGTTACTACTACAAAAATTGTGACAAGACCTACCACTGACAGAGAGGTTTCATCTGCAAATATGCCTGGTATTTCAACGAGTTTCAGCTCTGACTCGGGTCTCTCATGTTCTAGAATCTCGTCTGGTTGACAGTTGGATTTGTTTGGATTCGAGGTCGGCAACGGCTTCAACGGCATTACCTTGCCTTTTGCTATTAACGTACAAAAAAAAAACATCTCAACCAAAAGTTTTTTTGCTAATGTATCGTACGTACAATTTGTTTAAAGAGAAGGTATCGGGTTTTTTGGTTGTTTATTTTGTAGACTATACTAATTTTAATGAGTCCTTGCGCATGCAGCCGTTAGAACTGAATAGATACCGACCATAGAGACGAAAAAAGATCACTTTATTACGTAACAAACAAGTAAACAAACGGTAGAGTAGTTTTCACTGTATTCAGACCTACAATGGCGGCTAAGTAGAAAATAAAATTAGAAAGAAACCAGAATATCCTGTTTCGACGTCAACTTGGTTATTAAATGGTTTCATGACATTTCCTTGTGGCTTACAGTGCATGTATTAAAGGGTTGTAACGTACACCGTCAGTTTATTATGGGGAACAGAAAACTTGCCCCATCTTCGCTCAATGACTTACTTTTTCAGCCATGGATATATAGTAGCAGTAAGATAACGTACCTTTATCTCTCTAACAAGTTTCCCCGCTGAAAACTCAGTGAGGGGGTTTATAAGGGAGATTACCACAAAAAAACGGTAATACGGAGCTTAAGGAAAGGCGTATTTGAAGGATGCACGCAAACGGAAGTGAGGCCTTTTCCATTTCAACGGCCTTGGCGCTAACATCCAACCTATTTGTATTGCTCGATGTCTGTTGTCTTATAGAGAAGATTTGCCCGAGGATTTGAGCAAAACCACTGCACTGCCCAAGAATACAAAAATGTCCACTTCCGGTTGACGTGCGTCGCTAAAAAGCTCCCTAATAACATACCTGGGGTCATCTTTGGCCGCCGCACTGTTCGTTCCAAGAAGGAGATAAGTGAATCAATGTGTTCATCTACTTTTTTTTTGACGAGTGGAGTAGAAAATGTATACAATATTGGATTGAGAGCAGAGTTCACTGGGAGAACAAAAACCGCAATCCACACATAGGCTTGTTTCTCAGGATCATGAAACTTTCCGAGCAAGGATAAAAGGCCAATAACGATAATAGGCATCCAACACAAGAAATCAGTTAAGACAATAAGCATCATTCTCTTAGCCATTTTCGATTCTCTCTTCATGTTTGTTGACCTGACCTGTTTTGCAGCCCCCTTGACTCTTAGGTACATTGCTGTATACGCAGTGAGAATATACATAAAGGAGACAAAGTTTAGAATGATGAAAATGCCAACAGCATATTCCCAGCCAGCTTGTCTCTCTGTTGACAGTTGAAGAGGAAGGCAAACAGCTGATTTTCCGTAAAATCCAACTTCGCGCTTTTTGTCAAAGAAGTAATCAAACCCTAAGGTTGGAATGATTGATATCATTGTTCCAAAAATCCATATACCACCCACAATAATGAAAGCACGCCTGCGATTTATCCGTCGCATTTTAAACGGGAAAACAATACAAATAAGTCTATCTGTTGTGATAAGGGTCAGCATCAACACAGATATCTCACTTGACGCCATCGAAAGGACCCCCGTTAATGCGCATGTCAGCCCCGATTTCCAATCGAGATCATGTTTAAAGTATTCACCCCGCCATTGTACATCTTTGATAGCAATGATAAGCAAATAGACACCCATTAGCAGATCTGAAATAGCCAGATTTGTCAGAAGAAATGAATGTACTTTGTTGTCTTCTTTCACAAAAACTCTCAATAAAATAACGAGAAGATTTCCAACAAGAGCAGTAAGTCCTAATACCCAAACACAAATCTGAACACCTTTGTTTTTGATCAAGTCAAAACAGCTAGAAAACTCGTCTTTGGTTGAGATGCAGCGAACATCAGACACTACGGTTTTGGCATAACAACAAAGATACTTGTCCAAATAACTGAAACAAAAAATATATATAAGAAAATCAGATTCTTACTGCAATGGAGTATTCAGGAAAGATATAATTATTTATCCCCGACGCGGCTGATATTGACTGTATGTACATCACCCTCTAGTGATCAGTTTTTAAGCAGAGCGCTGCAAAGAAAAACCTTATGAGAGAATTGGTTACAAAAGTGATTGCCAGGATACACAGTTGTTTAAACGACTTTAGCAGAAAAGATTGTGTAGTTCCAAAATATATCCATACCTCCCCCCCACCCTCCACGGAGGGTACAATTGCTTTAGACCCCCCACCCCCTTGGAATTTTGGTGTTTGTCAGACCTGGAATTCCAACTTGGTTAGGCACACCATGGAAAGAATATTTCCGTCAAAAATGCTGCTGCGCTATAAAGTCGAACCTCAGCGGCCGTTGTAGAGGGGTTTTAAACAAAAGTCAATGTACGGATTTTTTGTCCGCCGGAACGAAAAAAAAGAGGCCTTTGCAGAGAGGTGGCCGATAGCGGAGGTTCGACTGTACTACATATTATCGAAAGATGATTGTTTCTGCGATAAAGAGAGAAAACATATTTTTAGCCTAGTTCTCTCGCGCGCGAAGCAGAGCACCATGGGTAAGTAAATCTACCTATCCCAGAAAATTTGGTAAAAACGTGACCGTACACCGACCGCCGACCACCGACCGTCCGTCCGTCCCACTTGCATACCAATGCAAAATAACTCAATCAACAGGTATGGCAACCCAAATGCATCTCGAGATTATTTTGGCGGGAAATCGCATGGCCACCCGCGTCTTGTAAAGCAGAGACAACTAAAGCTCAATAAAGACGAAAACGGAAAGTGGAAATTGTTTCTGTATGCGTGTTGTCTAAAGTATTAAGCTTAGATTAATTGCATGTCATGTCCACAAATTTGAAACGTACTAAGAGAAAGACAGAGAAAAAGAGAAAGTAGGCGGCAGGCCAGCGAAGCTCAACGAGAAAAAGGGCGACAGAGATCTAGAGCGAGAGATAAAAAAACAAAGGAGACATTTGGAAATTTAGTAGCGGCGGTGACAAAATGATAAATGCTAGCGGCCATCCGCAATGCCAGTTGAAAATTGAAAATGAGCGGCAGTGAAAAAAAAGTGAACGAGACCACGTACGACATTTCCTCCAAGCATCGTGTAACGTCTAAGAAGTTTCTGGAAGTTTCTCGTCGTAGTCGTGCAAAACAACGGCAAAGAAATGTACTAAAAAAAGTGTGTTGTACGTGCAAAGTTGCTTTTTTGCGAATTAGACCTATTGTTGTTTTTCACCGTTCTTCTGCGTTGCCTTCGCCGCTTAGCATAACACGATTTTATAATTTGTTTGAAGAAACTTTTAATATTATCGGGAGCTTCGCTTTTAGCCCTGGCTAAATCTATATATTATTCATTTTCACACGGCGTCTCATAATCTCAATTTTGCCGTGTAAATGTCTTTCTTAGTTAATAATTAACGGTAAGGCTTTGAGAAACATGGAGGCGATATCTTACACTCCGAGGTCATAACACGGTGCCATCTGTAAAAGAATCAGTAAAATTCAAACTAAACACCGAGTGCCTGGGTGGACTTTCTTTACTTTTCTTTTCTAGAACACAACAGCATTACGGTGAATACCACAATATAATGACCTATATTGTGTAATACAGCAACAGCTAAATAACCGGAAGTTTATTCATGAGTCGATGGCAACCTTCTATCGCGTAAGCTGTAAACAAGGCATTCAGCCAAAACAATAGTTACTGTTTTAAAAGACTGTTAACAGGAAAATGACTGATAAGCTTCCTCAACAGGGCAGCTGTTAGTTTTAAATAACTCATCGATCTTACTTGGAGCCCCCGGGAAGCCACCCCCACCCCCTCGGAAATTGCCTCCTTTTGGACCCCCCCCCCCCTCCTCTCGGAATTTCCGTTGTTTCCACCCGTGGGAGGGGGAGGGGGAGGGAGAGGAATAAATATTTTCTGGAACTACGCATTCACTAATAGTAGCACCTAATCTCGAATCCAGATCAAAAGAGGCCGTGGGAAATCTGGATACTAGATAGTATAGCGCCACTCCTAATTTCCATGCAAAAGATACTCTAGTTGTAAGCAAAACTCACATTTCTCTAAGGTTCTTAAGTCCAGTGAAAATGTCTACTGGGAAGCTTTTAATATCAAGGGAGTTATTCCGGAGATCCCTAAAAACCGATAGAGAAACATTTAGTAACTTGTCAACCTCTAGCATGACACCAGCTTATACTTTTTATACAATAGTAGCAGTGTTTTAAAATATCCAATAACGGAATTGTCTTATCTTTGAAACGGAATTTTTTTTTTGGAGTCTTACGATATGCAAGAAACTTAAAGATTTTATGATTTATGATAACTCCAACCTGTTATTCATCACGTTTTTGTGCAAGGTTCACTTACAGTTTCTCCAGGGATGACAGTCCTACAAAAGTCTTTGAAGATAACCGCTGGATCTGGTTGTTATTGAGGTTTCTGAAATAAAAAAAATACCATTTCTTTTTCGCTCACATAGGGAGGATTAATTTTTACCCTGAGAAGGTGCAACCACAAAACAGATTTACGGATTTTGCATCTTTTTTCATTTTTTTTTTCGGCCTAGTTTTGGTACCTTTTTGTAAGGAGAGGAATCTAAGACAAAGTATGTTTAAATTCATTAAGTAATTTCAAAACGTAGTTAGAATATTCGCCTAGTCAATAAATTCAATAGCGCGATTGTGCTACAAATAGGCAAGTTTCGTAATTCCG
>OZ037775.1:67628216-67633216 GCA_964035525.1 Porites cylindrica
CAGTTGCTTTTTCAACTTTGCTGATTACTTCCATTTCTGTCAGCTTCTCTAGTGTTTGCTGTAGTTTCGGCATCAGGCTCAGAGGAATTTTCCGTGACGGTTGGATTGTAGGCCTTGCGTCTTCTCGAAGCTCGATGTGAAATTCTCCGTTGACTAAACCAAGTCCGGTGAAGACATCTTTAAATTCGTCGAGAATTTCTGTTCCACTTGTTTTGACTTCATTAACATCGTTGTTAATGTTTATCAGTTCCAGATCTCGGCAAGTTTGAAGGCCAATTAAGGGTTGAGCCTTTTCAACGGCCACAATAAAGAATTTGGCATCAAGGTTTTTGCTGTTTTTCTTGATTGTCATTGTGCATGTTCCTTTGATCGGCACACGTACCCCACCATATGCAGTTATCTTAACGTTAGTAGGCTGTAGGCTTGGCTTCTTGCTCAGTTTTTCATAGGCGTGTTCGGGAATGACATTGCACTGTGCGCCGGTATCAATTTTGAAGCTGATCTCTTCCTCATTCACGGTTAATTTCGTGAACAGTTCGTTTTTGTCATTTTGTGACGAATCTAATTCTCCAAGGAATAGATCCTCATCTGAGTCAGTGTCTGACTGCTGTTCGACTTCATTGAGTGTTTTGTGGCCAGTATTTGCGCCTTTTGTGCGGCACATATGAGCGAAGTGATCTCTCCCTTGACATTTGTGACATGTTTGTCCAAACGCCCTGCATTGTTTTGGCTTGTGGATGTAACCACAACGACCACACGGTTTTATTTGCTGGTGCTGTTGTTTCTGCTGCCTTTTCTTCATAGGCTGATATCTTGGTGGCTGTTTTTGGTTCTTTGTGACGAAGTTTACGGCTGCTGCTTCCAAGCTGTTAAGGGACTCCATTTGAGTTTTACTCGTCTCTGCGGCTCGTACGGTATTTATGGCTACTTCTAGAGTGAGCTCGTTGTTGCGTAAGAGTCGCTCCCTTACACTCTGGCTGTCGATTCCACACACGATTCTGTCCTTTATTAGACTATCGTTGAGTGTTCCAAACTCGCAGGTTTTGGCTTTTGTGCGGAGATCGGTAACGAAGGCGTCGATAGGCCGTCCGTTTTGCGTGCACGAGAAGAAAAGATAGCGTTCGTACGTGACGTTCTTCTTTGGGGCACAGTACGCCTCTAGCTTTGCCACGAGAGGTTCTATCTTATTCTCCTCGGCTTCTGTAAATGTAAAAGTGTCGTATACTTCGAGTGCCTCTTCTCCTATGGTGTGTAGTAAGACGGCACACTGTGTTTCTTCGTCTTTTGAGTCTACTCCACTCGCTTTCGCATAGAGGACCCACCTCTGTTTCCATTTTCGCCAGTTTTCTGCGACGTTGCCGTCCATTCGTAGAGGTCCAATGGGCTTCATGTGTTCCATGATTGGCCACTTCTGACACCATGTAATAAGCTTTGCTTAGATGAACGGGTTCAGGGTTTTAACTAAGAAACATAACAAGGGTTGACTGGCTCGAAGGTTTATTGATCTCTCCCTTGGTACGGAATGCGGTTGATATATATAGCACATTCCAGGGGGTAGGATTACATGTCAGTCAACTGTAGCATAATCAGTATTATTATTACAATAACTGAGCTTACGTTCGTGTCAAACTCATTGCAATAGAGACGTTGAGAAAGACGTTTACTGCTTGTTAAATTTTTTCAGAAAGTCATTTTAAACCTTTTTTAAATAAAGTCATTCGGTGTTCATTTAACAACCATGTTCATGTAGTTTCGGATATATTTTGTGAAAAGTATGATTAATTTGTTATTAACTTTGAAACGTATTAAATTCAAAACCAGCATTTTGTCTGGTTTACCTAGTATATAGTTGTTTCAGTGTAGTGTTTCTTTGTGCAGTGTATTCAATTTGAATAATAAAAATGTTAACGCACTCGTTGCTCGTGAATTATCGGGATTTACCTGCACTCGTTCACTAACAATGAACTCGAAATTTTCAATACCGCACTCGGCGGCCTCGTGCGGTATTGAAATTTCTCGTTCATTGTTAGTGAACTCGTGCAGGTAAATCCCGATAATTCACTCGCCGAGTGCGTTAACCTGTAATTATACAGTCATACAACGAAGTGCCAGAGTGGTATCCTCATCGATAGTGCTCAGTAGTTAAGCTAGAGCAGAATAGAAGTAGACAGATGAAACTGGATTAAATCTTGAACATTCGTTGCTACCCAGAGTTTCATGCCTCTTGCGAGGCAATCATCAGGCAACTGCCAAAATTAACGGTTACAATCAACAGAACAGTAAATACTAGGCGTGGCGCGTGGCGCGTGGCTGTCGTGCTGTTTATAATCTGTAAACCTGTAATGTCTACCCTGGACAATAGAAATGAACTAATCTCACGTTGCAGACACTCAAAGAAATTTATACTAAACACTATACTAACCTGGTTAGTTCTTGTCGCAAATTTGACATGTTGTAAGCATCACTTAAGTACGGCGCGCAACGCACCTGCGCCACGCCTGGCATTTATTGTTTTGTTTTACCTGATGATGCGCCTCGCAAGAGGCATGAAACTCTGAGTAGCGATAAATGTTCAAGATATAATCCAGCCCCATCAGTCTAGTTCTATTATATACATACATATATACAGCTTTATCAAGAAGCTAAAATTAATGCAGCCCCCACCCCCATCAATAATCGAACGGTCCACGCCCAAGAACACGTAAAGTGCCACATTGCTTGTAATTAAATTGATTCATTACCAGAAAAAATCCCTAGCTCCTATTATATGCCAGGGGAACCCAACGACGGTTTCCTCCTAAATGCATTGAGAACACTTTTTAAGCTATCCAGAGTACTTTTAGATCTCTAGAAATGCATTCCAAGTGACGCTAAAAAAATTTTTATCTGTTGGGTCATACTAGGGTAACCGTGAGTCTTTTTTCTCGAAAATCTTAGCTGCAATTTAAAGTTTTACGATTCTGACTCCTTTCTGTATCGCATTTTCGGTTCCGAGAATTTTAGGTTTCCTTTCTCTACGAAAAATAGCTTAACCTGGGGTGTGAAATAGGAAAAATTAAACTTCGAAAAATTAGCTTCGAAAATTGTACATGGATTGAACGGTCATCTAATAAATTTTTAGTCTTCCTCAAGCTATAGAGAATCCTAGGCAATTTTGCTTCTCCGAACCGGATATTACACAGAAAACAGTCGTTGGGTGCCGCTGATATGCACTTGGTGACTTTTTTCTGTGATTTATTTCTTATTGCCAAAAAGTAAAGTGTCACAATAATAATCTTAACTCATATCTATAAGAAAAAATTATATTAAAGAAAAAAAAAAAACTGTCCTGCGGACAACTGTTATATCCTGGGGCCCAGTTGTTCAATAGGTGGATAGCGCTATCCACCGTGTAAATCACTATTCACTGGATAGAGCAATTGGTTTCCCTAATACTTATCAATTGGATAGAGATTCATCCGATGGATAGCCCTACCCAACTTTTGAACAACTGGGGCCTGCTCTTTTACTAGTATTGTAAATAAAGTACAGAACGAAAAAGCAGGTCACACGCTTTCAAGGGTTGTTGTCAAGTTTATAAGTTACTTGAGATTTATCGTCTTATACTAGCATACAACATACCTTGAAATTTAAACTTTCAAACTGTATACGAAAATCCTGAGAAAACACTTCTACGAACTCGGCCTAGAAACAATAGGAGTTTTCTAGGTAACTCGGCCCACCCCAATGCAATGGGGCAATTTGCTAGTCCCTGACCATTTACGGGGTAACTGCATTCTTTCACCATGTCTGTGATTGTATTTATTAGAGCAAGCTTTGTATCTTAAGATTTGAACGACAGTTCAAAATATTCGCAGATGTTTTCACATTGAATTTTGAGAGTACTTCTTGGTTGGTCTGCTCACAGATATCATGGCCATCGTACCTGATGGGATGTATTACGCCCATCTTGTTGAAAATATCTTGGACCTCCTTGTCTCTACGTTCATGAATAAGAAACGCAATTTCTTCTTGCAAGAGCACTGAGAGCAGATCTCCTTCGCTATAAATTTCAACATTCTCGGCTTTGGTCAGCCCTTTTTTTGCTGCTGATTGCGGACAGTCTGGAAAACAATGATTGAACTTGAACCTTTGTAAGGCATTCGTCTCTGGAACGTTTTTGAACTACCCGTGTCTCTGGTCGTTCTCATGTCCGTTGCGACCTCAGAGAGATCTGGTTTCCTGCCTGTTTGTGTATCAACATCAAATCGTGCGGTGAGGTAAGACTTGACTTTCTCGCTAAACCTTGTCCCGCCTCCCCTTAACTTCTGCAGCCGCCAATCCGCTAGGAAAGAATTTGCAGACACCACTAGGAGATTTTGGAAGTTTCTCGATTGGCGGCAATTTTTACAGTCTGACCCCGACACTCTGTCACTTTTCACCGGCACAAGTCTGTTTTCCCTTAAGTTCTGGATATCGGCATTCTGTGCGGCCAGTTGGATTACACCAGTCCTTCCCTAGGATCGCACGATGTATCGGACATACAAGCATTTTTTCACCTTGTTGGGCAGTTTTACCAAAATACCCAGCCCGCTGCAAAGTAAGTTCGCTCTCTGCAATATTTTATTTCGTTAAGTGACATCGCCTCGAATGAGCCGTAATAACGCCAACTCACCTGTTACATTGACTATAAAGAGGCACCAACTTGCTTGCTTCTTTAAACTCTCCAAATCCGCTTTCATTGCGTAACAACAATCCTTAAATTAGCATATATATGACCATGAAGAAAACCCAAAAGGAAATTGAGTTGATTCAGTCGTTATTAAAGAGCCTTTTAGTTGCTGAGACTCCAAACTCAAAAAGGGCTTCGTTTGAGCAGAAGTGAATTGTATTCTTTACGATTTTGAAAATTGCTGAAATCGACAACCCGCGGTAAATGAGCTTTTAAATTTGCATAATATACGAGTAGATGAAGAATTCCTACATGTATTTTATGCCCGGGGGGGGGGGGGGGGGTACTC
>OZ037775.1:67640716-67653216 GCA_964035525.1 Porites cylindrica
TTATTTGAATGTTTTAGGGTTTTGCAATAGCCCAGGTACGATATATTAAAATTCTACCATGACTCCGAGGCTTTCTTGTCATATTGCTATATTTGGTTTGGTACTCAAGTCTCTTCTGGGGATTGCGAGACCATGGAGTCAAGAAACATTTGCAATTTTGTTCCTAAAGCCTCGGAGTCATGTCAGAATTCTAATATATCGAAGGTGGGCTATTCCGAAGAAATATTACGACATTCATAATGACGCCTCTCGTATGTCGGCCATCTTGGATGTAATTTATATTGTGGATTAATTCTGGGAATGCTATCAAACGTTTTGCCATTTTGATAGGATCCATCGTCTTCTTTAAAACATGTTCACACTGTGTTATATCGGAAACCGTGCATGTTTTCTTCAAAGTGACTTGACAGCCATATGCAAACGCCGACCGCTGATTACTAGCAGATAAGAGCACTGAAAAGATCTTCACGCGGTTAGCACTAGTTCTCACCCTAGTGCCTGAGGGCATGATGAATCACACTCAGTCACAGCCGTCTAAATGTAATTCCTTACCTGCATAGTGTAGTTTGAAACCTAATCCATTAATTTTGTCATTGCTCACGAAAGTAATCACCATAACATTTGAAAATGATTCAATGAAGGCTGGAAATCTTTCTCCGCAATATTTTCCCATAAACGTTTTGGACTTAAGCCCACTATATATCTCTAGGAAGTCGTTAAAGCAGGAAGGATGGTCTTCTAATTGGAATTCCAGGAATCGCAGTTTTATGGTGTTTCCGCGAGGAACATTGATGGTCCACCGGCAACGCGTCAGCGGTGGATAATACCCAGGGTGGTGTGGGGATAAAATCATGCCTGACATTGTGGTAAAGCTTCTGTCGCATTCTGAAAAAGATAGTTAATTCATTCAATTCGGACCATGCATATCTCCATGTATTGTGCATTTCAGTATGAGTATTGTCAATGTTTTACATTCAAAAGATGCGATAAATTCAAACTAAAATGTACTAGTCATGGAGGTATGTATAGTGCGCACTAATTTGGAAAAATTAGCATAACGTCAAAACAGGGAATGTTGTAACGCAGTTTTTTACAGGTTCGTAGGATAGTTTTGTCTTGAAATTTTCAGAAGTTGCAGGGAATCAATCTCAATGAAAGTTTCAGACATTATTATATACATTATGAAGATTGATGCTAAGAGATTTGAAAAAAATTCGTTGAAGTCGTTTCAGAGATTTTTCAAAAAGCGCTAAAAGTCCAAATTTTGAATGAAGTTGCACTTTGACAGGTGGTGAGAAAACGGGTTAGATCGCGAGAGAATGCGAACGAAAATACACTAAAATTTCCTAGCATCGAGATATGATATTAAGCAGCATTCTGACGCTCTTTAAGATTAATTTGAGTCATTTATAACGTTTTTATGAAGTAATCTATCACGGCTATTGAAAATTTAAGGTTTGAAATATACTTTCGTTTTAGTCGAGTCCAAACACGCAGAATTTTTTACTTCTTACGGTAGTTGTCTGCTAAACACCAAACTTTAAGTTCCTAGTGTTGGATTTTCAGTAGCTGGTCTAGGTCCCACAAAATTTGGCTTTTATCAGTTTCAAAGTTTTTTGTTTATTGTTGTCATAGTAATATAGATTTTACTTAAAACTACATTTCCACAAATTTCAATCCATAGCCAATTACTGGTGAAAGTTTTATAGCGATCGGACAAGGAAAAAAACACTTTTAAGGCGATTGAAAAATATTGGTATGACCTCTGGAAAACTGTATCGAAACGCCTTAAAGCAAAAATCTCTATTGAAAATACAATCCCATTGTAGTCAATTCAGTAGCGAAAGTGCGACCCCTTCCCGCAGAAAAAGCTTATTAGCCTTGGAAGTAACTCCCCCGGTCGTCTACGCGAATCTTGATATTTTTTTTTTTTTAAATCACTTATTTTGTTATAGGTATTTGTTTGGACGGGGCCCAAGACCACTCTCTAGAGAATGGTTTCCATTAGTGGATTCAGTGATTTCGTGTGGACAGAGGGCCAATAAGAGTAAAAATAATGTGGTTGTTTAAAAGATATTTGGATCCGCGAGGACGTGGCCTAAGCTCAGAATAACACTGCACCTTTAGTTGCCGTAAGGGGGAATGGATGACAGTATCCTGGAACCACGTGAATACCTCTGACACCAATATAACCAGGTTCGCTGCCAAAATCTGCTTCCATAGATGCCTGCAGAAATACTTAGCAATTACTGAATGAGGCTGAGTAGGATGTGAAGAATAGCAGATCGAGGAGGCTGTTATCCACCGAGGCTGAAGTGGATAACATCCTCCAAGACCTACATCATTCTTCACATCATAGGAAAGCCAAATTCAATAATTGTTTTAATATTCATTCAAAATATTTCTAAGTTCTTTACATGCTTACTTCCTCGTAGACTTTCTTCAAAACTTTAGCCAATTTCTTGGCACAGGATGTAAACAGATGTTTTTTCTTGCAGATTCTCCTCAAAATGTAGATAAAATTCATCGAGCAATATGTTTTGCGTATTATTGCATGTCTTGAATTCAGTTTAAATCAGAAGTTCAGCTATTTCGTCTTTGAATAGCGTAAAAGCCATTTTTTTAAGTTCACTTTTGCCCTAGCAGCCTCGTTTCCAATCAAATATACCACCGAATACTCAAGTCGCTTTGTTCTTTGCTGTTTCCTTATTACAGTTAATTGGTCTTTGTTAAAACAGCAAGATTTGAATACCGTCATTATTATAAAAATTTCATGTGATAATACTACAGAGAACTGTTTCTTTCAAGTTTTGCCTTATTTTCAGTGTCTTATGTACCAAATTCCCCTAAGACATTTATTGGGGAAAAAAAACATAAAAACTAAAGAGTTTATCTGGTGACTTGTTTTTCATTACCTTGTATTTTGTAACACTCGGAAGTGCCACTCTTCCGTATTTCCAGATCAAGTCAGTGTTGCTTGATTCGTCCACTGCCCACATCAGCCTCCTCTGGTAGTCAGTTAAATTCAGTTGTTGGTAAATACGAAGGAAGTGTCTCCCAGGGCCGTAGATTAGATATCTGAACCGCATACAGATTTTGTGACCCTCATAAGATCGTTCATAAAGTGGACTCTCAAATAAGGATGTTTGAGATGGTTGCGTCATGTTGTTATTGCGCACCATAAAGCGGGATCCTTTGATGAAAGAAATTTAAAAAAAAATGCTTAGAAATATTGACATGACGTCATAACTAAGCAAGAGGTTACGCCATTCACGCACCTTAAAAGAAAAAACTCACAAAAACATCCAGGAACAAATCAATCCTGTTGTAGGCTTCTTAGGCAATTGATAAATTCCGTTCACAACTGCGAGGACCTTTCGTTTTTTGATTTCATTTCCGCAGTTCTTATATGATTTATTTCATGTACATCTATTACATTCATCTCTTTCACGGGAACATATCAGTATATGAACACAATTGACCAGCTCCCAACCTCAGTGGCTTCATAGCTTAGTTGGTTAGAACATCGCACCGGTATCGCGAGGTTACGGGTTCAAATCCCGTTGAAGTCCTGAATTTTTTTCAAGTTCTTAAGCAGTCGCATAAATTGTGTTAACTGCTGGGAACTTTTTTCATTTGATTCAGTTTTTAATAATAATTGATAGACCTGAATTTAAGGTAAAATCTATCACTCACTTTAGACTCAGTCTCATTAAACTTATCGATTTGAGGACCTCAGCAAGGGGATATTTGATAGAACTTTTATTGATTTGCTAATTAAAGGTAATAAATTATGTTATTACTCATTCAAAATATTTCTCCGTTTCTTATTGGCTAAAATTCCACGCATAATTTATCACAACCACGGTTTGAAAGAATTTTGCGGTATGTGAACTGGTGACGTCAATCGTGAAGCAAAATTATAAAGATACATACTTAGGGCGCTTTCCAAAAGTCAGAACTGGCCGGTCGGACCTATGGCCGAACCAAACATTTTGGCTATGAAATAGGCTTTTTCCAAGAGGTTTTGCTGAAAATCATCTCCTTTGCGCATAATATTTAGGATTTGACTGATCTGGATGGTTAGTTTTGATTAAAAGAGAAATTCTCATTACGATGGGAATGGGCTGGCCGGTCAGTTCTGACAACTGGAAAGCGCCCTTAGTTACATACTTAATTGCGCAGCTCCCCCTTAGGGGCTCATTCGCCATACATTGTGACCCTCGCCCACCACATGCTTTGCGTGTCTTAGATCACGGATACGTGCTTATTAAATTGCTACAACAAAGGCGGACGTACATGGCTTTGTTTTAGTAAACTTAGCACGTCAATCTTTTTTTTCTTGTAGCAGCTATGTGTCAAGCTAAGCGTGCGTTATGATTGACCCCGAAACGTCGTGTTATAAATCTTCCATTTTTCTTCTTAATTTGAGTATTAGACACGCTAAGCACGCTGTGTGATCAGCGAAATGAACCGCAACTGATAAC
Source organism: Porites cylindrica (assembly GCA_964035525.1). Classification (NCBI taxonomy): domain Eukaryota; kingdom Metazoa; phylum Cnidaria; class Anthozoa; order Scleractinia; family Poritidae; genus Porites; species Porites cylindrica. The sequence goes on from OZ037775.1 coordinate 67,645,204, forward strand.
TGTAGTAGTCAATAAAACTGAATGTTTTAGCTTGTTTTTAAACTAGCAATTATTTTGAATAAATGATAAAACAATTATTGAATTCGGCTTTCTATCAACTGAAGAATTATGGAGATCTCCATAATTCTTCAGATGATGCGAAAGCCGAATTCAATTATTGGTAACTATAGTATGTTCACGGTATGTGGCCGCGGTTACTTGCAGTGCGTACGTCACCTTCAGGATCTGCGCATAATGCAGGTTTTTCGACTTTCACTTCTCCAACAACACCAGTAATAAACTGCGACCAGGGTAAGAGAGGCCCAAGCAAAACGACTTTACCACAGCCGTGTGACATCCATTTTATATCCTCTCTTTTAAGGGCTTTGTTAAAGATGTTAACATGGCTTATCAGACCAATGAATTGTCCAGCTTGATGATTTTGTGTTGCCAGATCCTCTGTCAGGCCAACAATAAATTCACCTTTTCCTGTGGAACATTAAGTGACAGTAAGATTTTTGGAAGCTTCGTTTACCTTCTTGGAGACTAGAATTTTTTTGTTTCTTTTTGTCCTTTTTTGACTCGAGCAGTCACCTTTCATCTTTCAACGTTCTACATAAGTACTTTATCAGTGGTTTCAAAGAATATTCTAATAATTCAGTTTTTATCGTTAAAAATGTATTTATAACTGATTCCAGGTACGAGCGAAGTAGAATAAGGGCGGGTTATTTAGTTTCAAGTTCTACTCAGAGCAACAAAGCCATAGCATGGCAGAAGTGCATACCAGGAATAGTTTCCCCCTCAGACAATTTGGTTCCTGAAAATATTGACCAGTCGTTATGTAGAGTGACGTTTCCGCCTTCAGAAGTCCATACCAAACAAATATGATGCCACTTGCCGTTATTTGCTGCTGAGTTAGTTTTGGTCCTAGAAAAAAGGCAACATTGTATTAAGAATTAGCCCATTGACTCCCCGCTGCGATATTTTATGGATGATAAAAACAAACCAGATGAACATTTCCCTGCCTGTTAGGAAGAGGCAAAATAAATTGAAATTAAGTACACTTACGGCTTCGACCCGCCTACATAAATGTAGAATCCTCGATAGTCCACAAGTGCAATAGCTGGGACGTATGTCCCGTTAGCGTTATATCGGACTCTGTACCACATGGGCGTCCCTGCACTCGTATTATCGGAAGTCCTCATCCAGAAACAGATCGTGAAAGCATCGAGATCTGGAAGATCAGGTATGTTGACATATCCATTGTGATTTTCAACAAAGTTCAGTTGGTAACTATCGTCCTTCATAAAGCCTATAGAAAGATAACATCGAGATTAAAGCCCATTTGCAAGAATGCTTTACCTATTCACATTGACGATCGCGATGCATGAACCACATAAAAATATATATACCTAGCTTTTTATTACAACACAAATGTACTGAAAATTAAAGAGTGTAAAATGTCCCCACTTTTAACAACCTGGTTCTGATATTCTCCCATTGCTTTGCAAATACGATGTAACTTGCTTGGTAATGGCGGCCGTATCCAGACCCACTGCTTGTTTCCAGAGTGAAACATTTTGGTTAGAATTTTTCCATCCACATAAACCTTCGTAAAACTGAAAACATCCAGCGTTTACTAGAAAAAAGTAGAGGACAGAGAGAGAGAGAAAAACGTTGATGTAAAATGGATGAATCATGCAATTTGTGGATTGACTGATAATCAATAATCTGTACGTAAAGGAAAAAATAACAACAACAGAAGTAAAATTGATTGATTGATTGATTGATTGATTTACTCAATTCAATTACACAGATATTCAAAATAATACAATTAAAAGCATAGAGAACCAAATATAATATAAGTGATATCTGTATAATTAGGACAGTTTACACAGAACACGAGGATTCCTCACATTCCTCACAAGAATTAATTATATAACTGCCTAGGACAAATATATATATATTGCTGAATTACAATTCAGCAATTTAAAAGTTCTGTACGTTAACGGCTAGTTAGTCACCCTGAAGAAGATCACTGAATGTGATCGAAATATAGGTCGATTGAAAGGAAACTGTTTTCTGTATATATATATATATATATATATATATATATATATATATATATATATATATATATATATATATATATATATATATATAAATATATATATATATATATATAAACTATATAAATCTATATAAATCAAAATAAAATTCATTAACTTTCTTACTAAACAAAGATAACTGATAATTTATTTGTAGGGCTTTCCAACACAAATGAACGAAGACTACAAAAGATCAGGGTATCATTGTTAACGAAGAATACTCTAGAAGGGGATGAATTATTTACCAGTGCGGAAATAGATCAAAAGCAATTCGTTACTAGAAAATCTTGATCCTCTAATTGGGTGGTGCTGGTTCCTTGATTAAGTTCCACTACACCACAAGTATTCCCAATCCATACCTATACATGCATGTATTGTGTTATGTATTCTTGTAAACAAAGGGGAACTCACGCGCTTGTTGTGCGCGGACGCTCCGCTATTAACTATTATTGCTAGCAAAACTTTCATACCAATACCCCTGCAAAGGGTAAGAGCTTCTTCCGTCGTAAGCGGTCGCAGAAAGACCATCAGATCTCTCAGGGAACCATGGAGTATTTCCCTTGTGTCCTTTTTGAAACCAAGCTCATATGTCGTGTGATTTGTCAGGATGAGGTCAATATCTTGACCAGTATAATGTTGTTCTCCTGTGTACACACCATTCAAGTACAACTTTCCAGTACGAGTAGAGCGATTCCAGACAAATACCATGTGTGTCCAGATTTTTGCATGAATGACTCTAAATTATAATAGAAAATCGATATAGCCCACAATCATTTAAAATTCTTATGCACTTATATGTGCCCTACTCGAACTAGAATGTAAAGCACCATACCACATCACATCGAAAGTTCCCAAGGATTAGCCTTTTTTTAGCCTTAATTAACTATGCAAATTAAAAAGCAAATAATTCAACCCATTTTGAGTCTAACGACCATCGATTGGAAGCAAAATCATGACAATAAATATCTAGTAATTTTTTATGGGCACTCAGCAAAGTTGATGCTGTTTTATCGTCTATCATAATTCCTTACCGGGCCTGGTATTCAAGAACAAGTGGAAAAGAAAAGTCGTGCGAACGCGTTTTTACTAACCTATCGCTCGTCATATTAAGCAAGGTCTGCACTACACCACTTCGTCGCAATTCCACGAATACTTTTCTGTGATTCACATACAATCTAAACTGCCCTGGTGATGACCAATCAGATATGAGATGTCCAAGACAGTGTGAATTGTGGACGTAAAATCGAAGGGCTATTGAAAAGCTGCTCTTGGTGAAATTGATTGCAGGAATTTCTGCATAACCAGATCTTCCGTCAAGGTGCAAAGATTTTATCCCGCCGTCAGTTTGGTATGAAGCAGTACCTTCCAAGCTAAAAGTATATGGAATAATGTTTCTCATATATTCACCAGGCTTAAAATTCACTATCATATCTCTATCGCTGAGAATAAGCACAAGTGGACATTCCAGTCCTAGCAGTATGCAGGATGTTTGGCACATGAGCCTTGTTTAGTGGCCGCTTAGTTTCCACCATTGTCCGCCTTAGCAGTAGAGCATCTGGACTAGTAACCAGAATGTCATAGCTTCGATTCCCATTGGGCCGGAGTACTCGGGTTTTTCTCTTCCGAGCCGTCTCTGTGTCACTGACTGAAAGTTAGAATTCTTTGCCAAAGTTTTTAGGACATGACATATTTCGATATTCGGATAAACAATATGTAATAAATTAGCAACTGCGTTTACATTTCTGTTCTATGCCTATTTTCAAATCTCTGTCTAGCCACCATTTTCTGAATATTCCACATTAACCCCCAATTTTGTTGATTCTTGTGTAGTATGGGGTTGAAAAACTGTTTACCTATCGGTCCTTTAAATCGAGTGCGTGTTTTTAGTACTAACAATTTAGATCATCGTATTGTACATTCAGTATCGCAAGTTTTAAGTTTGTTACTCACTTGGCAGAGGGCTATCATGATCTTGTATTAGGCATACCTTATATTTCTGTCGCTTCCGTCTAGTTTCCAGAAATACTGCGTTTTAAGGAGGTTTTTTCCATATTCTGTTCTATTTTCTACGGAAATATCAAAAACATTTAACAAAGTTAAACTGAAATGGCGTACATTAAGAGCTTGATTAACTGGCACATTCCTATGGCAGTGTTTAAGAAACGTTGTACAAAGAGAGATTTTTTAAATTTAGTAATCGACTGGGCGTGCTTTTCATTGGCATCCTTCAGTCTCCAAAGAGTATGGTGCCGCGCTCTGATTAGTGGTTGTCGAACAGCGCCTTGTGTGTCTGGAAAGAATGACAGAATGACAGTCCCTTTCACACTTACAGTGAGCAGATTTGATCAGTTGCTGGCCTATCTCCTTGATTTCGGACCTTACTCGTTTGTCTCTTTGTCTCAGCCTGTCCGGTAGATGTCTTTTCAAACTCAGGGAGACCTTGCTGCACATGCCTGCCTCCAAGGTGAGCGTCCTGAAGCCAAGGTTTCCCATCCGTTGACGTCAATGCCCAAGGCCTTCAGGTACCTCTTGCAGACAACTTTATAGGCAGCGTAATTGAGGTCTGCCAGTGGGGGGCTTTCCGTTAGCCAATTCTCCATAAAGGAGATTCTTTAGGATCGGGCTGTCACCCATTCTCACAACATGGCCGAGCCAGCGCAAACGTCTCTGTTTCAGAAAATTATACATACTGGGAGTTTCAGTTCATGTTCAGCTCGCTCCAGGAATGTGTTGTTTGGAACTCTGTCCTTCCAGGTGATGCTAAGTATGCGTCGGAGACAGCGCATGTGGAAAGTGTTAAGCTTCCTCTCCCGTCGTGCGTGAAGAATCCAGGACTCGCCGCCGTACAGCAGTGTGCTCAAAACGCAAGCTCTGTAGACTTGGATCTTGGTATTTTCCGTCAGCTTCTTGTTGGACCATACTCTCTTAGTCAGCTTGGAAACGGTAGTAACAGCCTTGCCGATGCGCTTGTGTAGCTCGTACTTCAGAGAAAGAGTATCAGAGATACGAAGTCATTGACAAACTCCAGTTCATGTTTCAAGATTGCAATGTTGAGAAGTGAGTCCACATTCCGAGCCAGAACCCGTGTCTTCTTCAGGCTGATGGTCAGCCCAAAATCTTGGAAGGCCTTCCTGAACCGGTTCATGAGCTGCTGAAGGTCTTCGGTTGAATGGGCGGTGATGGCTCCATCGTCGGCAAAGGGGAAATCAGGCAGACACTTCATTTGGACTTTGCTGTTAGTCTGGAAAGGTTGAAGAGATTTCCGTCTGATATGGTCTGGAGATAGATGCCCTCTGTTGCAACTTCAAAGTCCTGTTTCGGCAGGACAGCGAAGAAAACCCGAAATAAGGTCGGTGCTACGACGCAGTCCTGCTTCACTCCACTCCAGATGTCGAAAGGGTCTGATATTGAGCCGTCAAAGACGAAAGAGACCCCTTCTTGTCTTCTTGAAAGGATCTAATTATGCTGAGCCTGGATGGACTTCCGATTTTGGGCAGAATCTTGAATAGGCCGTCTCTGCTTACCAGGACAAAAGCCTTCTTGAGGTCTATAAAGGCTGCGAAGAGGGTACTTTTAGGTATTCAAAATTACATTGTAACAGAACAATGCCGTTTGAAAAATATTTAAGGATAAAGATCACAATGCATTGCACTACCGAAAAAATCAGCCGCTCTAAAATTGACCGAGAAGAAGTCTTATTTTTAACTAAGTTGCTTACCGCTGTGAAGTGATGACTCGCACAAATTTGGTCATCGCATCGTAAAAATAACCCAAGCAGTTGTTGATCAAAGGCGTGAATCACATTATCTACTTTTTCATTCCCAGTCCACAAATATGAATTATTTCATCAGCTTTAAGTCAGTGACATAATTACACTAAAAGCAACTGACTCTTATGCTATCAGGAACGTGTCTCCCTTTCATATTCCCACCATGCAACTCAATAGGGCTACCACTTTCTAACACTTACCTTGCCAGGGAATTGCTTGACATATTTCGGTTTGAAATGTTATGTCGTCCACGGCGAGGAATTCCGACTTCAAGGAAGTCCGACCTTCAAGAAGGACCTAGTTACATCCCAAAAGTCAAAAATCAAAGAATTTACGCTTGTCATGATACTAAAGTGTTTTCTCGGTAAGACAAAAGGCAACGTCAAAGCGTGACATGCAAGTTTCCAAGTCCCTTTTACCGTAACACTTCTTCTTCAGTGCCCACCTGTTTTTTAATGGTCGTTTCCTCATTTTGGCAGAGAAGCTTGTAAATAGTTACAAATAAGCCTCTAAACATTCAAATAACTTGGAAAAACATGCAATCAAACGAAACACTTTTTTAAAACTTGGCAGTTTAATCGGTAATTTATAGCATTTTTAGCTTGAGCCTGTTTTGTCTGTTAATTAAGTCAAACTATGACATTGTATGCTTGTCAAGAAATTATCGGCACGAAAACATCAGATGAAGTAAACAGGAATCATTTAATAGCTTTAGAGGTTTCTATTTAACTGAGGTATTCACCTGGTTTGGCTTTGAGCCAGAGTCGATTGGCAAGCGAACATACATCCAATGTCCAGCTTTTCCTTGATGAGAGTCTGAACTCCACAAATTGGCTTTAGTTTCATTGATTATTAAATACACCTGAAGAGAACTGGATCCAGTGGTTCCTGTATGATACCAGAACTGCATACAGTTCCAACCTGCTTCAGGCAAAATGCGTCGACTTTTCAATGTCCCATAGCACCCCGATTCTTTGTACGCGTTGGAACAATCTTGCAAATATGTAAATCCTCCTGCAGAATATCACATTTAAGGAATTTACAGCGAAATCCTCTATTTGCTTTATTAAAACAAAAGGGGAAAATATACGTACCCAGGGTGTTTTGCCAATTCTTTTCCGAAAATTTTAAAGGGGAAAGTTTGCTCATTCGCCAGTTGTCACTCGGCTTCCAAGCGCAATGATCCAGCTCAAACAGACATCCCGGAAGCTCTGTTAAATACAGCAGTTGAAGAGGAGAATAAACCGGTAAAGTGAACACATTCGTTTAACCCGTGTCTTCGGACATAGGTAGTTTAAATCGATCACGACGAGGACCTTTTCAAAGTCTCCGGAGACAACATAGATATAAGACACTGTCCCAAAAAATGATACTTGAAAATTTAGTGAATTCACCATTTTCGCACTGCTCATAATGTGCTCTGTTTGCTCCCGAAAATCTTGCGTACGCATTCTTCTCGATTTCTTTCGGGACAGTTGCACTGCCCCAATGAAATTGATAACAATGAGTAGGAAAAACTCTAGGGTAGGGAGGGGAGGGCGTTGAGGTGCAAACACTGCGTACTATGGGCAATGCGAAAATGTCTATGGGCAATGCGAAAGTGTGAAAAGTACTATCATGCCATTTACATATCATTCGCGCTTTTAACTTTTTTCAAGCTCGACTGTACCAGGTACAAGCCCTAACTGAGGCTTTCTTCTTTAGCCAGACGTTAAATAGAATTAAAAAAAAGTTTCGTAATGGTAAACTAACCACTCCCCGTTATGGTCTCACATATATTTTCGCCAAGTAAGAACAGGTCATCAACGGCAATGTCTCCGTAAATTCCACCACCAACCCCAACACCCTCTAAGATGACCTGGAAAGAGGAATCAGACGAGTTACTTTAAAGGGTGCCATATCTCAGCTCAACGAACTTATTACTCAACAACGAGATCCGTTCTCGCTTACAAAGGATTTGCCATTTTCTAAGTTAAATTGAGTGACGAAAGCTCACTTGCATTCCTACGCACTGACTCATAAATTTCGATTCAAAATTATAGTAGTCATCCAGGGGAGAATCAATCAATTTGTGACTGAACTATCTGCCCTCAGTTTCTTTGAATAGCCCTGCGTATTATGAACGAGAACTATATTTATTTAATCTATATCATGAAT